>JAQIXI010001759.1:0-12326 GCA_034700165.1 Galumnidae sp. Gr-Ori-00277 | reverse complement strand
CGAATTATCTCAACTGACGCCACAAGAATTCAATTTAGACTTAAATGCGGCCAATATTTAGAAATATTTCATTTTTTTCGTTTCAAAAATTATTAAAAACAGAATAAAAGAAAAATAATTATTTGATTTAAAAGTTTTATATTATAAACAAATTATAAGTTAATGGAAATCCTTCGATGAAATAAGTGTTTCAAATGGTATTAAATGAAATATTTTAAGTTTTTGTACAAATCATGTCAATCATCAAAATTAATTTTAAAATTTCCCCCTTCTCCTCTTGCTTTCTTACTATCATGGTTAATTACAAAGTTTATATTTAAGAAATTATAGTCTAATCGTTAGACTTTAGGGCGAAAAAAATTTACAGTTAATTAACAATTTATGAATAATAAACACAAATATTAGCGCGAGATTTAAATTTCAAATAAAACTTATCAACTGATATATGAATTAGAGAATTACTAACAAAATGACACAGAATATTCAACCCCCACAGGCTGGGACACCAGCCATGGCTGGAACCGCACATTTACGAAATATGACTAGTTTAGATAAGGTCCATTCACACAATTCGATAGCGAATTAGCACTCATAAGAGCAGTCAAGGTGTTTTTTCTTATCATATCCAGAACTAACGAAACAGAGCCCTGACTATCAACAGCGAAGACTTCTTTTATTTGCAGAAAAAAATTATTTTCTTTAAATTATTTGTTGTTTAATAGAAATAATATTTGGATTCAGAATCTGTACTCAAATATTCTGAACTTCAGATGCTTTATATCAAACCACTTAAAATACAACCAAAGATTAAGAGATTAGGGAAAAGTCATTGAAAATATTATTTATCACTTAATTGTCAATTACTTTATGAATGAAATGAATTAAAATCTTATCACTTAATAATCATATTTTTGTTTCTAAATTTAAATACAATTTTGTTATAAAACTTTTGCTTTAATTAATATTTGATTTCAAATTCAATACATTTTTTTTGTTCTAATATTTTGATTACTTTTGTATTACATTTTGTTTTTGGATTAAATGAACACTTTTTTGAGCATTAATTGTATTTTATTCCTGGATTATAATAATTTAAAATTTGTTAACTGATCTAGATTTACTGTGCTTAAGGACTGTGCAAAATAATTAGGTAGATAATTATAAGAAAAACTTTACAAGAACTTTTTTTTATAATATATACCTTAATATTTGAGCCGTCTATACATAAATTGAAAGTAATCTACTTAATTTGGTACAATTCTACTTGGTAATTTTAAACAAGACTAAAAGAAATACTTTTTTGGAAAATCCTTTTCAAATTAAAAGTTCTCCTGAAGTTTACTTGATATTAGCATAAAATTTGTTCTATATAATATTTTAGAAACAGGATCTAGCAACACTATCACTCTATTACTATCACTCTATCACTACCTGACCTCAAGTTCTGAGTTTAAAATTATCCAAACATTGGTTTTTAAAGTGTTAAACATGACATGAGTTTGCATCAGTTATGTTAACATCACTGTCACTATTAATATAAGTGCATTAATATCCTACATTACCAAGTACAATTAAATTTGTCATTGATAATGATTAGCAAATTTCTACTAAATTTTCTTTTGTATTTCAAAACATTGTTTGAATTAAAAGAATTTGAGTAAATATTTCAATGAATCGCTATTTTTTTCATTCAATGAAAATGTGAGCAAACAATGAATTACTCAATAGTTGTGTCATTTTGTTGACCGATAAAACATTTGATAATTTTAGTTGAAATAATCGATACTTTATTTATTTATTAGTGCAAACATTTGAGGAACATTTATTTAATCCTTTCCTCGATGCAATCAATTTGAATGATAACCAAAGGGTGCCTTAAAATATGTCCATTACTTAGTTATGAGTCCATAACTTATGACCATATCTTAATGATAACTAAAATATTCATTTAATTAACTATTGATAGGAAAGACTCCATAATTGTGTCTCAGTTTTATATCTTATGTTTAATAATGAATTGGGATTTGATTTCCTGACCATAGCTTTTGTCCAATAAATTGAGGCAATAATAAAGTGGATATTATTGTCATTAAATATATGACAACTTTATTCATATTTCTCTAAATTTATTTCCTAATTGCGTGTTCTGATGGTTTCCAATGTTATCTTGCAAAATGTCAAACAATAATTGACGAGGAGAGACATGCTCAAATATATTGCAGGATAGAATATACAGGTGTTATGTCAAAGACTTAAGATTTATACATAACATATATATATATATGTAATACCCGTTTAAAATCAGTTGAGTTTCAGCTGATATTCTGTTGAATAAATATATTCTAAATATATATTCCATATATTCTATATTTATTCTCTATGAATGATCAAGCTCATTATTCTTCATACTTAAAATATATTTGCATTTAAAAATGTAAGTAAACTTTATTTTAGAAATATCACAATACAAGAGTACCAAGATATGATATCCTATGGTATGATAAACAATGGGATTTATCGCCTTTTTTTAAAGCATTAAAGTAATTAAGTTAATGTACTATTGATTTGTCAACAAATGATAAAAGATGTCCATGTTTGGGTGTAAAGATACAATACGACCCTTTTATCTCAATATAAATTTATCACAATTTTTATAATTAGAATTAATTGCGAGTCATATCCGTTTCAAATTGACATTTTTAAATATCCTTGCTTAATTTATTTGGTGAATACTTAGTTTAAGATTCAGTGCTTTTTTTTGTCTGAAAAAATGATGACTAATATTATTACGTTAAATGAGTTTTAATTTAAATTTTAATTTGAATCACTTTTGAGATTCTAATAAATAAATTGTTTGATAAGGAATTTATTGTTTAATCATTAAAACAATTTCTGCCATAAATTGATAGCAAACTGAAGACTCGACGCATACTTTTATTATTTATTATATAAATTAGAAGAAATGAGTCATTTTAGTCATTCTTTTGGTGTAATTGAGCCTGAAAAGAAAATAAACTTTTACATTTAACTGCTTAAATCTGGTGAAAAATAGTTTATTAATTGAAAGTGTGATAAAATATTTTCCATATTTTATGGAAAACAATATTTTAATCTTAAGAATCGCTGAATCAATACTTTTAACCCAAAAAAAACTTTCGTTTTAAAGTTATTTAATATTTTAATGTTTTATATTTCCATTACTTTTGGTTTTTTTAGTGAAAGTTTCAAACGTTTAATGTTTTATTGATAAGTAAAATATGTCTAAAAGAAACGGAATTACCTCAAACTTAAAGAAGGAAGAAGTCGTTCCAATACCTCAAATAACTCGAGTCAGAACTCTTGAGGCCATCGGTCGTCCGCCTTCTTCTCCGTCTTTAAATATTAATCGATTTGCTTATAATGTCTCCCAATTCAACGATGACTTCGTTCCGATTCCCACCACTTCTGATGAAAAGATAAAGAGGTTTAAAGTCGACTATTCGTGGAGGGCTTGGATAAGAAGAGTCAGACAACTCTTTCCGATAACCATTTGGTTACCCGAATATAATATTAAACAGAATCTTATGGCGGATATAATGGTTGGCATAACTATCGCTATATTCCAAGTGCCTCAAAGTATGTCCTCTTCTAATATTCAAATTAATTAATTATTTTTATTAGGTATGGGTTATTGTCTGATAGCACACGTGCCGCCCGTTTATGGCTTGTATTCTTCATTCTTTCCGGCGCTGTTCTACACAATTCTGGGCACTGGAATGCACTGCGCTTTCGGTGCTTTCGCTTTAGTTTCAGGAGTTATGACCGGAGATATAGTAATACAAGTAATGAAACAATTGGGTAAAGAAGAAGACAAAGGACTTCTTGGTACCACCAATGCTCCCGTTATTACTACAACATTGAGTTCTGTGACGTCAACAGCGATTTCTGCCACTACTATAGCATCAGTTGACGACTTCCCAAATTTGAAGAATATCGAAGTGGCGATTATGGTCGCCATTATTATCGGGGTTTATATCTTTGTGTTCGGTATTTTCCAATTGGGTTTCGTCAGTAATTTCATGTCTGAAGAACTTATAAGTGGTTTTACGACAGCCGCCAGTGTTTTGGTATTTTTTACTCAAGTCAGATATCTGTTAGGAATTGACCTAAGTCATTTTAGTGGTCCGGGCAATTTAGTTTTAGGGGTAATCGAGGTATTTCAAAGATTGGATGAGGTCAATATGACAACATTGGAGATATCTGGCATTTGTTTAACAATATTATTGGTATTCAAACTCGGAGTCAATCGTTTGACAGCAAAATATGGCATAAAAACTCCTTTTCCTATCGAACTCTGTGTAGTAATCGGCGGAACCCTAGTCTCACATTATATGAACTTGCAAGGACGCCCTTATAATGTTGCAATCGTTAAAGAAATTGGCAATAAGTAAGTATTAACTGATATTTTTGATGACTATTTTTATGATGTTTTTAAATTTTTGTTGAATAGATTTCCCGGACCCATAAGACCACGATTTGAGTTATTCCCTATAATGTGGGATAAATGTATCGCCACTGCAATCGTTGGATATACTATTACTCTATCCGTTTGTAGAGTTTATGGTAAAAAACACGGCTATAAACCGGATGCAAATCAAGAAATGATAGCAATGGGCGCCTCAAACATTATCTGTGCATTTTTCCAATGCATTCCCTGCGCGGCTTCACTGCCGAGGAGTGCATTGCAAGAAACTGCTGGCGGAAAGACTCAAGTGGTCAGTATTGTCAACTGTTTATGCATTGTTGTGGTAATACTAGCGTTGGGTCATTACCTCGAAGAGTTGCCTACAGTAAGCAATATATCGATTCATTAAATGTCTAATACTTTTCTATATGAAAGTGTGTTTTGGGCTCATGTATTGCTGTGGCACTCGTTTCCCTCATCTCAAAAGTGGGTGAATTCAGGAGATTTTGGAAAGTTTCTAAACTTGACGGGGTATTTATAATATATTTTTGTCTGAAAAATTAAGCTTGGTATATTTAGATGATTTGGATGGTCACCTTCTGGGCTGTTCTGTTAATTAGCGTCGATTATGGAATATATATCGGACTCCTTTGTTCCCTACTATTACTCATATATAAGTCTGAAAGACCTAAAATCTATTTATTGGGAACAGTCGATGCTCTGGAGATTTATGTACCCATCAACAAATTCGATAAAGTCCTCGAACCAAAAAACTTTAAGATTTTTCAAATGTGCGGTCCTTTGAATTTCTCAAACGTAGAGTATTTCAGCAGTGAATTAGAAGAAAAGTGCGAAATAAATATAAAGTAATGTTTTATTATTGTATTCTTTTATCTATTTTTTTATGTCTTAATAACAATCTTTAGATTTAATTTTGATTTAATTTTAACTCATTTTTATTACTCAAATGAAAGCTCTCTTCGAAAGTTTATGAAATCTCAAGAATATCAAAGAAATGTTGAAAAGGTCATAGAAAACAGTTATGAAAAGCTATCAAAACTAGAAGTGACGCGTTTGGCCCTAAAGGAAAGACTCCCTAAATATTTGGTTATCGACTGTTCAATGTTTTCATTCATTGATTTCACGGGAATTAATACTTTGAAGAAAACGATTCAGAACTTTGAAGAAGTTGGCATAAGAGTGGTTCTGTCAGGACTACACGTCCACTTGGAAAGCATGTTAGCCAAAGAAGGCTTCTTTGATGACGTGTCGACCGATCACTTGTATAAGTCAGTGCACGACGCAGTGGTTTGTCTTAAAGAAGCGGACAATGAGCTGAAGGAGAGCTCACAAAACGGTGAATTCAGTAAAAATCCCGATTAAATAAACGCTAAATTACTAATCATTTTTAAAAATATGTTTTTTTCTTTATTAACAACAGGATCTGATCCAGGGATGACCAATAAAGAAGTGTATCCCCTTTTACCTCAATCTAATGAAAAATAGAAATTTATCCTATCATTCATTAGTAAATTACCTTACTTTCTCTCTCCTAATGAGACCTTCTAGTTAAATTAGAATTGGCTATCCCTGTGCTTATCCTTCACATCTTAAATGTCATTAAAGTGTTTGTTTTCAAATCTAACATAAAATTCTTTTTAATTAAAGTTTTGCTAAATATTTATGTAATTAACATAATTAACACTTAAATGTTTTCAATGTTTACAATATTAGTACAAAAATTATGAATTGTTTTGCATTAAAACTATTATTAATTAAATATAAAAGTAATTAATTTTAATATCAAATCTAAGTATTGAAATATAAAAACAGATGACTTAAATGAAGATTACATTTATATGAAAGACATGAGCACAAGAAAAATGGATTCAATTAAGAATTGCTTCAAAAGTGATGTCTCTTTTGATAGAAATAGTTTGGAAGACAAAGATATGAACCGATTCTTCCCAAACGATAAAAAGATAAAAGGAATTCATTCGCACTTTTCATCTGCAGAGACGCCACCGACTCCTCAAAAACAACTGAAATCACAGGAAAAAATATCGAGATCTTTACCAGCACTTTCCCTAGATATAGAAAGTGACAAGGTGGTTGACATGAAATGTAGTGCGACTCCACCCAGCACTCCATCTAATGATTATGATATGACTATGACTTTGAAGGACTGGGAATTCAATGAAAATACAAATTTATATTCTCCGGATTCAACCAAAACAGAAGTATTGGATTTGTCGCCACCGCTCAAAGGAATGGTTCGGTCGCCACCGCTCTCAGGAATGGTTCGGCCGCCCTCTCCTGACATCACTTATTTAAACGATGAATCCGAGCAAAAACAAATAAGTACTAAACCCACTGCTAGTGTAGCGAACCCGAAATTAGTGACCACTAACCCAATACCAGTCCCACCGCCTCCTCCACCACCCAATCATTATAATAAGAATAGGAACAAAACCACCGATTTATCAAAGAGTGGTAAAAATGATCGCAAAAAGAGTTACTCTGAAAGTGATTTACATGAGAACAAAGATAAGGAACAAACCGATGGTTTACCAAAAGGTGTTACGCAAACAAATAAAAGAATTAGTGAGAAACTGCGAGCAAGGTCAGAAATGTTAGCAAAGGTATTTGATAATAAAATATCTAACGCTTAATGTTTTAGAAAAATTAATTTAAATAATTTAATGTTATTTTTTGTTTAATATATTTAAGGAATAAAATTATATTTTGTCTCAAATCGATTTCTAAGTATTTATTGACGTTTTTTTAGTCGAAATAAATTTGTTTTAAATTTATTGTTAATTAATGTAATTAAAGTTCATTAAAGAGAACTTATATTTTACTGATTCTCATTAAAAACAGATTAATTGAGACATTTTTCAGTACTAATGAGATATTCTTTTTTAGATTTCAAATGATATTTAATAAAACATTTACAAAGTTTTGTTTGACTAAAACCTTTAAAATTCAATTGTCCTTGATAGTATTTTTTTGTTGTTGAATATTTTCCTAAAATTACTGATAAATCAAAAGTTAATAATTTTTAGAAAAATTCATTTTTTTTGTCTGATTTTGAATAAAATAAAATTATTAGGAATTCATTTAATGATTATTCAGAAATTGTTCCAAAAAGTAGTAAAACTATTTCTGATTAGAATTTCTGATAAAATATTTGATTCATAAAAACTTATTTTTGACTCAATATATATGTGTGAAACGGAAATAACAAGTTTTATGAAAAACAGCTATACTTTAAGCTATAGTTATTTTTAATGAATATAATTTTAATTGGATGTAAAGTCCCGGTTGTCGGGGCTTTCCGTATGAAATCACACTTTGAGCACAAGTAGTGTTGTTTTTGTCGACACAAACTTGTTTTGATGATAAGACTCAGTTCAATATAACTTTAATTCATTCTTTATTTTTTGTACTAAATTTAGTGGACTTCTAATTGTCTTTTATGTGAAAAACTTATGCAAAACATTATTTGAACACAACTTATATTATGAAATAAAAAAGCGATCCTTTCATTGGATATAAATCCGGTTTTCAATGGATTTTTTGTTTTCCTCTAAAATTGGATGAAAAGTATTTTAAAAGACATTTGATTTGACTATTTTTAAGAATTAATCGGAAACATTCTTTCATTCAAAAAAGTCACTGAAAGCCTATTATTAAATAATTTTAATGTTTTAAAGTAAACCATTTGTTAATAGGTTTTTGTTTATAAACTTTTAAGAGATTTATTATCTGAATATCATTGAGAAAATCGGTGAACAAAAATAGAGATTCAATATTCACATGAATGTCATCAACACTGAAATGTATAATTAATTTTTTGTGTTTCAATGACCAGGAGTTCAGCCAAACTGTTGTTCAATTCTTCTATACATTTATGATATATTTAACTCTTGGCTTTGATTTATCTGATAAATTGGTTTTTTATTTTTCACTCAAATACTAATAGAAATGTATTTCTATTCGAACCTCACGAGTGATGGAAAACTTAATTATGAAATGATAGCCTTTACCTAATTTCCAGTAAAAAAAGGTTTTCAATTTCACAAAAACTATTATATTCTTCGCTGTATTTTTTTCTGTGTGTGAATTAACTCAAATCCATAGCCAAGAGCTATGATATGGGAGAGGAAAAAAATTAGTTCATGACTGAAATGTTACATAAAAGGTTAGAATAAAAGTTGTGATGATATTTACCTATTGCTCCAGTGCTACAATGATCAAGAAAACGATTACACTATTCGCTGGATTACTTCACTGTCTATTACGTGCCTCTGAGTCGCTTCCCTCTAATATTAATACCAATGATGTCCAGGTATTCACTGAATTAACATTTTATTTATTTACTTATTTATTGAGAAATTGGTTTTAATTTTATTAATGTATTTAATTAAATGTTTTTCTTAAATAAATTATTTTATTCGCCTTCAGTTCAATAAAGTTATTCTTTATAGCAATTCATTGTTATTGATTGAGAAAATTACTTATAAGAAATTTAAAAGTTTATATTCGAGTAAAATTTAAACTTTATTTTATAATCAAGATCAATTTTTCAAGTTTTACAAAAACAGTTTAAATCGTGTTTAATAGTCATTATTTAATTTTTTGTGATAAATGACTAGAATTTACTTATTAGTTGATTAATAATTAAATAGAAACTAGTAAAATGTTTACAATTACCTTGTTCACTATTTCAATAATTAGCTAGCTCTCTTTAAGGCTTATTAATTAAAATAAATATCTAGATGCTTAATGTTCTATTTGATAATTTTTTATTGATAGACAATAGAATTTCAATCGAAAGGCAATTGTAAACTAAACTGTACTCAAAACTATTTCGATGAGGGAAAGGACTGTCACGAATCGAAGGGAAGGTGTAATTGTATCGCTCACTGCTGTCTAGCCTTTGACTGCAGGAATTGGGAAAAATTGGTTGAGTGCCGACGAAAGTGTAATGTAGTGCCCAATAGGTTCGGCAAACAGAACAAGAAAATGGATTGCCGTCAATACATCTGCGAAAAGGCTTTCTATGACACCCATTGGGACTCTCGTGGAGCTAATGATCAACAAAAGAATTGCATCGGACACTGTTGTTATGCCTTTGACTGTAGAAAAGCATCTGGCTACTGTCGACAGGCTTGTGGTGTTGAACATTGGGTTCAACATGGGCTCGGATGACTCAAACTTTACTGGATAACTTAACTGGATGAGTTCAAATTTAATGTTTCCAAGAATTTATTATTTTAATAGATTTTTATTCGTTTATATAAATATAATTAAATTAAGACTAGAATTATATCGAAATAAAATATTCAAAAGTTGTAAATAATAGTTAATACAATTAAATATTTTTTTTAATTAATTTCTGTTTTTCTAATTATAATTAAATTATAGTAAATATTATTATTTTTCAAATGATTTCAATGAAAATGAGATCACTTTTAATCTCAAATCGTTTGTAAAGTCATAGCTTTTAAGTGAAGGCATTCAAAAGATTGACTCAATTGTTGGACACTTTATTAATCCAATCGAGAAAATATGAAACTCTGGTGTAAATCCCAGGATATCCTTTCCTCCCACAACCATTACCTATAGAGACAATGCCTACAATGGTTGCCCTCCCGGTTGCGTCCCTTTGGATGAGTCCACCGCCAGAATCACCCTTTAAAAGAAATATTGTAAATGAAGTTATCAAGATCAGTTTATTTTACTTGACACGAATCCTTGCCCTCAGAACCGGCGCATATCATAGAAAATGTTGAGAAACCCCTTCCATACATTCTTTTGCATTGACTGAAATATTCAAAAGTCTTTTCATTAATTTATTATTTTTGTTAATTAATAGTATTATTAATTGTTAGTAATTATTATTTATATATGGTGTGCGATAATTCTTGCCCATTACATGAACTCAAGTGAGTGTCTCAACCCTTGAGTTTAGTAGACATTCCTTAACATTTGTTTACATTAAGTTTTTACCGAACTTTAAGTCATTGAATGTTTGTTTCAATGAATTTGTTATTATTTGAGTTAATTGTGTTTTCAAATTATAATTAGTTTTAAACTTCGAGTGAAAGAAGTGCTTTGAAAGACATGTGTTGACAGGACTTACAACTCGAGATGAGTCGAATCGGAAAATCAAATGATTAAAAAATTGTTTTCTTACTTCGTTGGGACGAGAGGTAAATCCACAGATCTTAAATTATAAGAGTTTTGTCCGTCTTCTTTAGTGGTTCCCCAACCGGTTGTAGTCACTTTATTTTCTAATTTAAAGTTTTGATTTGATGGAAGACAAACGGTATTCACCGGATAATTGTTTTTAGAGTACAAATCAATCGGTTGTTTAAGAGATATGAGTGCGATATCATTGAAACTACTCCTCACGTCGTAATACGGGCTCATAACTACAGCACTCACATCAAAGATTTGACTCTTGGCTGTGGCGGAGATGGTTTGTGTGCCGGCTATTACTCGCATTCTTGCGATGGCATCCCTTCTGACAGATCTGCCAGAAGTGGCCCTAAAATACAATTTCAATGTAAAAGTTTTAATTAGAATAAAGTTGTGACCAACCATTCGAGACAATGGGCGGCAGTGATCACCCATTTTGGGTGAATTAGTGAACCGCCACAGAAATGGGATAATCCAAAAATAGTTGCCCTTTGAAGTGAGACTTGCCAAGGATATTCACTTATAGAGACTTCTGTTCCGCCAACTATTCGAGTGGACAGCATTTGTGTTGCATTTATAGAAAGACCGCATTTTTCTATGGATTGTTTAACTAAGTCTTCGTCGTCTGACGGCAAACATTGTGGGACACAATTGGGACCAATTGTACCAAACAGTGGAACAATCGGTCCATTTGTGATCGGAATCATAGGTCTTCCAAAACCTGGAGTCAATCCCGTTTGAATGGGTGGCACTATAGGACTATAAAAGCCAAGAGTAGTTAGAATTTGAGTGAAAAATGTTGACCACCCCATCACTGATTGTGTTAAGGCTTTTTTGTCAGTTCATTATAATGTAATCATAAAATTGGAGAACAAATGAAATAAAACAAATGCAGCAAAAATTCCGTGAAATACATGAAAATCATTTTGGATTTTAAACGAAATGCAACTGTTTTTTAGTGATTTCACAATCGATTAATTTAATGATTAATCACTTTTTGAAAAACACATTACTTTCAGTTTTTGTACTAATTTTTGCTTAACATTGAATTCTTTGATATCTTTTGGATTTGTGACGGATTTAATTAATTCTGGGTTTGAATCTCTATCGCTTTCACAAATAATAGAATGAGCAAGGTGATACTATCTTTAAGGTTAGGCTTTGCTTATATTCTTTTTGATGGTTAAGTTATGATTGAAATCAGTATTAAATTAAAGCAATTACTTCAATGAGTTGTTAATTGATTTTACTTTTAATGAATTTTATGAATCGAAACAAAAATACAAATCATTTGATTTATTGTTTTAAGTTCTAATAGATTATGAATCGTAAAAATATACTCTTTGATAACATTTGTTTATCTGTGAATCACTTCGATTCCGATGTTATGATTCATAAATTTAGTGGTAATTCAGACGTCATTAGAAAATGAGTTTTTAATGTTTTGTTTGATTTATATTAATATTTATAATAACTTCCAATGAATTTGTTTTTCGAAAAACATTGCTTTTAGTTTTCTAATATTTTGTTATTTTAAAAATTAATTATTTATTACCAAGAATATGATATTTTGATAATTTAACAAGCATGATAATGTTCTGGATATAATTTAAAACAAATGAAATTTATTAATTAAAATATATATAAAAGTTGTTAGAAGAAAGAAATATTATAG
>JAQIXI010001758.1:0-12331 GCA_034700165.1 Galumnidae sp. Gr-Ori-00277 | reverse complement strand
GAGAGAGAGAGAGAGAGAGAGAGAGAGAGAGAGAGAGAGAGAGAGAGATTACGACAATTAAAAGTTTGAATTTGTCGCTCAGATAAAAATCTGGTACCAAAATCGTCGAACAAAGCATAAAAAGGAGGAATTCAAAGAGAAGGAGAGGTTGGCGGCCAACGCAGAGAGCATTGCGGCCACAAATATATTATCTCTTTTAGAACAACGACAGCCCTATACAGCCTCTCGACATCCATGTCTTCAAACATCACAAGTGGTAGAACTGGAGTCAAATTCTTGTTTGTCTGTAACTGAAAGCAGTCAGAACTTGACTCCAAACGTCAATAGAGTTAATCCAATGCTAACGACTATTAATCCATTGTTTAGTATCTCTAATACTCACTGGAATTCTGACACAAATTATTTAAGTACAGTTTACTTGTCTTCAAATCTATTACATAAATAAATGATTGAATTAATTAAATCAGACATAAACTGACATAAATAAGACATAACTTATATCTTATGACTCTTTTGTCTAAACTTTTTTCATTATAATTTGAGTCTTTATTTTTTCATTATTTCATTTTAACAAATATTTCAATAAAAAAACGATTTATTGAAAGTAAATAATTCAAACAAAAGTTAAATTTTAATTCAATTAATAATTATTTATTTCCGTAAAAATGATTAATGAATGATATAATGAAATATTTTTAAAATATTTTAAACATTGTTTTCATTTAAGCGGAGAATATATTGTGTTTGGGGTCGTAGTGAAAGGGTATGCAGTGATCGCGTCCGGTCACTACTCGAGACATTACTTTTTTCTGCACAAACTCTTTCGGTCCTTCGGTGTCACCGATTGTCGATTGATTTGCCTCAAGATATATATCGAATCCTAATTGCATTCTATGCATTTGGAACGATAGCAGTGAAGAAACACAATTTTGAGGACAATTTTGTGGACACCAACAGTTTATTAGTCGCTCCAATTCTCGCAGAGAAGAATCACATCCCTGTGTCTTGCGCTCAGTCTGATTTCCAAGCAATAGATTAAAGAATGGCGGGTTCTTTGGATAATCCAAAGGAATTAAAATAAGTGCAGTCAGTGATGCGGACCCTCTCTCGACAACCGCACGATATTTAAAACTGTTTTCTATGTCTAATGTCTCCAAAAGAATCTCATCATTCAATCGACTGATAGACATAAACTCTTCGGTATGTATTTCTTTAAATTCTTTGATTTGAGAGACGACATTATGACAGGTCTGAGCGGAAAGAGTGTTCGGCAAATCGACGGTATTGTGTTCTAAATTGCAGAGTTGTTTCTGAAGAACAAGTCTTGAGTCAAAGCGTTCTATAATAGCTTTCATTGTTTGATCCATTGAATTGACTGATAAACTATTAGATGTGTTTTTAACAAAACTTGTGATAAAGTCAAGACCTGAGAGGTGTTGACACCATTCATAAGTGAAACCAATTGTTGGTATAAGAGTATTAAACTCATTAATACCATAAGCTTTGAGAATGTGTTCGTTCGCCGGATTTGGCGATTGGAGTCCGTCGTCGTTATCAGACAATAGATGAGTCAAAACGGATTCGTTGAGTACTTCGAAGTGATTGAGAGTCGGGTTTTGTTCGACAGTTATTTTCAACGAAACGATTTCCAAACGCAACAAATAATTAAAAACACATTTAAGAGTCGACTCTTTTGACTCGATATTGATTTCAACAGTCAATGGATGGCAAACAATCAATTTGTTGACAAACGATGTCTTATTTGAGTGAGAAATTGATTTTCGGTGACGCGATTTCTTCTTCTTTGAACTGCGAACCTCTTCGTCATCCAATTCTTCATTTTCCTCTTCTTCTTCATCTCCTTTAGAATTTAATTCAAATGTCTTAACGTCTTCAACAGTACCATTAATTTTAACTGAAAAGTTTGAATGAGTTGCGTGTCTGTAGGAAATCAATTGGACGTAAAGGACGTAAAGGGGTCGCGGAAGATACTGAGCCATACTATGTGTCGCATCGTTCGCCTGAAGGCAAAGGTTTAGCTCAGAATAAAGTGGTTGAGTCGCATCTACTATCGATTTAAGCATTGGCTGCAATTTCTCTAAAGTTTCGCGTTTTGAGACAATTTCTTCTTCGCAGGACTTTTTTATTTCTTCAGCGCTCTTCAACTTCTCCTCTAAATGTTGTCGTTGTCTTAATTCCCACTCAAGTCGTGCCAAATGAGTGGAGTGATTGTCCCCTAACTTTGTTAATAAGTCTTCGTCTGCCTCTAATTGAAATTCTTCTAATGGGATCAAATCAATTGATTCATCTTTAGATCTGAAGGAAAGACAAGTTTTGGACTCTTTCTGCAAATGCATGACTTCGTATAACATATTCTGGAGCTGTAAATGAAAACAATCGACTTTTTGTTTAGCGGTTTGTAGTCTTTCTTTGGCGTCTCGACAGCGATATTTGTCGAATCGATTCAATGTCTTCAACGACAAGAAAAGGAGTGATCCCTTCACTCGAAGTGAATCGATTAAATCCGAGTCATTATTATTCTTTGCTTCAAGAATTTGATGGCAAACATCGCGAATGGAATTACATTTGAGTCTAAACTCTTTGAGGTCCTGATCGCCACTCGTCTTATTTATGGCTTCTTCTTCTTCAGCCCTCATCGCTTCCATCGATACTTTTAAACAATCAAACTTTGGTTCAGTCGATGGCTTTGACTGACTTTTTGATGAATTAGAGGCAGAAGTATTCAAATACTCCTTAGAGTTAGAATTCTTTAATCTTTTAAAAGAAGGCGAAGACGACGACACCGAAGAACCGGACTGTCGTCTGTCTCTATCATCTCTCCGGAAGTCTCGGTGACGATTGTCACGAAAATCACTTCCGTCACGTGAAGATCGCATTTTAGACACAATTTGGTAATTTACGTTATAATTTAAATACAATTAAAATATGTCTTAAGTCTTAAGATTCAAAAATTTATTTATTTTGAATACTAAATGCCAGCCATTGAAGTATTAGATGTCATACAATAAGTACGTCTTCACAACATTTGTCACCAAATATTTAATAATTATTGAAATCATAATTAAATTTAATAAATTGTTTTATAAAATCAAATTCCATCCAAAAATAGTTTAATTTTAAATAATTTTGATTTTAAATTAAATTTAAATCCTATAAAAGTGAAGACGTTTTGAGTGTTAGCCCAAAGTCGTAGTCACGTGATTTCCATTCTTTAGCAAATCCTTTTCCGTTTTGCCATTAGAGCCAAACGTGTCTTTAATTCATTTGACTTTCACCGAAACTACTGATTAGACATCAGTAGTGGTCAGTAGAGTTGACATTAACTCATTAGAAAGAAGTTATGGCGTCAGCGATTCAGTCGAGCTCTTCCAATGAAGAACTTCTGTTGAAGGGAACCCTTATTGGGCACAACTCATGGGTCACTCAAATCGCAACAAACAATCGCTTTCCGGACACAATCCTCTCCTCTTCAAGAGATAAGACTTTAATTGTTTGGAAGTTATTGCGCGAAGAATCCAATTATGGAATTCCTCAGAAACGATTACGTGGCCATGGTCATTTCATTACTGATGTGGTTCTCTCAATGGATGGTCAGTACGCTCTCAGCGGTTCCTGGGATAAGACTCTTCGACTTTGGGATCTTTCGGTCGGAAAGACTACCCGTCGTTTTGAAGATCACACGAAAGATGTTCTGTCCGTTGCTTTCAGTGCTGATAACCGACAGATTGTGTCCGGAAGTCGTGACCGAACCATAAAATTGTGGAACACTTTAGCCCAATGCAAGTATACCATCCAAGAGGAGGGACACACAGATTGGGTCAGTTGTGTCCGTTTCTCGCCATCCAATTCCAATCCGATTATTGTGAGCGCCGGATGGGACCGACACGTCAAGGTATGCCTCTCTCTCTCCTAATCTTAGATATGTTTCTCAAATCAAATGATTATATTAAGACACAATTCCTGACCAAAAGTGAAGACGAGTTGTCCTGCATTTATGAGAAACTCATCCAAAGATGGGGTCATTTTGTTTATTATTTTTATTTAATGTATTTCTCAATAGGTTTGGAATTTGACGAATTGTCGTCTGAAGACTAACCATATCGGACACAGCGGTTATCTAAACACTGTTACCGTTTCTCCGGACGGCTCTCTTTGCGCTTCTGGTGGTAAAGACTTTAAGGCAATGCTTTGGGATTTGAATGAAGGAAAGCATTTGTATACTTTGGACCACAACGACATCATTAATGCCCTGTGCTTTTCGCCGAACCGCTATTGGCTGTGCGTCGCCACCGGACCCGCAATTAAGATCTGGGATCTCGAGGGCAAGAATTTGGTCGATGAATTGAAACCGGAAGTGATTTCGTCGACATCTAAGAGTAAAGCCCCGCAGTGTATATCACTTGCCTGGAGTTCGGACGGCGCCACTCTTTTCGCCGGATATACTGATAACCTAATCCGTGTGTGGCAGGTCGTTCCCACCAGTTCTAAAGCCTCTTAAGTGAACCTAAAGTTTATTTAATTGAAATAAATGTAAAGAATTGAACACTAATTGTATTTCATTTGACTTTGAAATAAAAATCGAGAAAATATATCATTTGTTTTCATATTACAAACTATTCAGACAAACTTATATTTTACCTTGGTTACTCATTCATATTACTCATTGTGTTTACTCTAATTCATTGATTTTTTATTCATAAAATTTTTAATACAATCAAACATTTGGAACCGATATTCTGGTAAAGGAGTGGTGATTCGCACAAAATTTTTGACATATCCTGCAATGACCAAGATGCAATGACTCAATAACATTATATATTGGTTTCTTAATTATCGCTTCCAATTAAAAATCGGTTTTTTATATAAATTTAAAAAACTTCATAAAAAGTGGTTAAAGTTTTTAAAGTTAGCGCTGTTTTAATACAAAACACTTTTTCTACAATAATTTCGTTTTTCTAAGTCCTATAAAAAGACATTTTTGTTGTTTGTTTGGAGAAAATCCAAACAAATTACAAATGATTCGCATTTTATTTACAAATAATTATAACTAATTATTTGTATTAAATACTTAACAATTTATTTCTTTAATTAGTATTTTTACGTATGAAATGAGTGACGCTGTGGTTAACGTCGAGAAAGAGGTCGACAAAGTGGTCAACAAATTTAATGAATTGCGTCAACACAACGACAATACATTAGAAGAGCTGATCCAACAAATCCAAAGTTATGAAAGAGATCTGACTCTTCTCAGTGGTTAGTATTCGTATTTAAAGTTTTAATTCTTCATAAAATCTATATTTTGAGCACTAATTCATGTTTTTATTGAATAATTTAAACGAAACTATTTTTATATCTTAAGCGCCAAACAATGAATTGACTGAAATTCAATGCGATTTACTCTATGATAACGTAATAAAGAAGACGCGGAATACCATCTGTCAGTTCTCAACAGAACATCGAGACATCCATTCGTCGGTTTCCCGAATCGGTAAAGCAATTGACAAAAACTTTATCTCTGATTACGCGTCGGTTAATAACGAGTCGTTGTTTGAGAGTCAAAACAATAATAATCTCTTAAATCAAGTGATTGTCGAACACTTCTTACGTCAGGGAATGTTAGAGATCGCGGAACAGCTCACAAAAGAGGCAAAACTTGATATTCCCGACGAAAAGAAGAGACCCTTCACTGAATTGAACACAATTTTGGATTCATTAAAAGCCCACGATTTGGGTCCGGCCCTGAAGTGGGCCATCGCTAATAGAGATAGACTTCGACAACAAAACAGTAACTCAAATCTGGAGTTTAAACTCCATAGACTTCAGTTTATAGAACTTCTTAAGGGAGGGGTCGACAATCAGATGAAACTTATATTATATGCGCGACAATACTTCCAACCGTTGGCATCAAAACACGAGCGCGAGATTCAGGCACTGATGGGTAGTCTTCTATATCTAAAAGTTGGTCTCCAGAACTCTCCTTACAATTATTTGTTGGACAATTTGTCCTGGAGTGAAATTTGTGATATCTTTACCCGCGACGCCTGCGCTCTATTAGGTCTTAGTGTTGAGAGTCCGCTTTCGGTCACAATTAACGCCGGATGTGTGGCTCTGCCGGCACTTCTCAACATTAAACAAGTGATGCAACAGAGACAGGTCACTAATGTTTGGAACACTAGGGATGAGTTGCCCATTGAAATAGATCTGAGTAGGAAATGCCATTTCCATTCAATCTTCGCCTGTCCCATCTTAAGGCAACAGTCCTCAGAAAATAACCCTCCGATGCGTTTGGTGTGCGGTCACGTTATATCGCGCGATGCACTCAATAAACTGTCGAACGGGAATAAACTGAAGTGTCCCTATTGTCCCATTGAACAGAACCCCAACGACGCCCGACTTATCCATTTCTGAACACTTTTTGTATCATAACATTCAATTGTTTTGGTTTTAAATTTTAGTCATAAATAAAATCGTGTAAATTCTCTTCAAATATCACTAATTTTTAAATCGATGTTTAATTAAAAGTATTTCTAAAGAATTTTAAATAAAATGAATTCTTTAAATCAATTCTTAGAATTGAGTTTTCATTAAAATTTGTTGTAATTATTTACTGAAAAAGAAATTCTATCTTTGAATTAAAAAAATCTTTTTAAGCGATTATTTCTTTTAATTATTTCTGTTTTTTATTTTTTATGTAATTATATGTTTATATAACTATCAAATTTCATTTCATTTTAAAGAAAGTTTAAAGAATTTGAAATATTTTTTAAACAAATTTTAATTTATATAAAATGGTTTCATTCAGTTTTCTTCTAATATTCTGGACTTCAATTGATTTAATGAATTGTCAGTTAAAACAACAATTAATTGACGGCACAAAAGATTCGATAAATGATTATAGACTCACATATGAGGGACTCATGCCTTTGAGTCCGGGAAAACATAATTATGGCCGCAGTTATGGTATACAGAAGACTACAACTCAATCATCATTTTTGGATCAATTTTTTGCTGGTATTTATTAGTTAAATAAAATCCATGGATTAAATAGAATTCATTCTTTTAGAACATTTGGGACACAATCACATTACTCTCAAGTCATGCCATTCGACACCATTTCTTCCAATTGAATGGATTATTGTTTTATTTTTATTGTTTAAATTTTTGCTCAATTTTTTGTTAAAAGACTGAATTATCCGAAATTTTTTAAACAAATAAACAAAACTTTTATCAGAAATTCGATATAAATTCTGTCTTTAATTTTATTTATTTGATTTCAAATAGAATTTTGAGTTTTGTGTTAAGATATGTTTATCACTAATAATAGAAAGTATGGATTTTAGGCAAAAATCACTTTTGAAGAAAAGTGAATTTTGTTACAGTGCTTGGAATGGACTTATTCTTCATAGCTTTTGGTGTAATTTTAAGTTTTGGAATAATAAATATAATTTGTGTTAAAAGTCTTAATTATGAAAATAAATCAAATAATTAATTGAAAGAAATTTGTTTATGAAATTCCAAACTTATAAACAGTTATTTGTTTATAATTATTTCCTTCGCTGAGAATAACCTGTTTTTTCCACTTTTCTTCATTAATAGAATTGGGAAATCTCGAAGCCTCCAAACATAGACCAGAATTCTTTTTAAGAGTCAGACTATGAGAGGACTGACTCTTTTTAGTGATTTGATCGTTAGTTAAATTATTGCCCGAATAAAATTGAAAACCGGGTTCTGTCGTCGAAAAGGTTAGAGTTATACCTGTTATCGGAGATCTGACCACAACTATTCCTTCACGAATAGAATCATTGCCTCCGATTTTGTAATTATGATCATTGGTTTCAATGACATAGCAGTGGTCGTAACCGTTTGGCTTCACTTCACCGATTCGTTCACCAATTGAGTGACTTTTTGTAAAGAAATCCATTTGTGGCGAATCTTTTGTGACGCTAAGAATTTTTCCCGTCGGTTGAAGTAAGTCATTGACTTCGATGTAGTTTTCAGATGTCATCTTCACCACATGATTCAGTACATCCAACTCCTGTTCGTTTGTACATCCATTCAAATTGAAATACGAGTGATTCGTCAAATTTACGACTGTTTCCAGAGTTTGCTTTTCGGTTAGTTTTGCCGAATATTCTAAACGAAATTCATTTTCTGTCACAGAATAAGTCAGTTGGACTCTAATCTGTCCAGGGTAGTTCTCCTCCCCGTCCTCAGCGATTAACTCGAGAGTGATTGAGTTTTCTGTTTGTTTAATTAAATTCCATTTCCTTTTGTCAAAACCAATGACCCCTCCGTGAAGAGCATTCGGTCCGTTATTTGCCGCCAATTGATATGTCTTTCCATTCAAATTGAATTTTGCGTTCGATATTCTGTCGATATTAAACGATTCAAAATTTATGGCTAATAGAGGGAACTCACCGATTAGCACATCTTCCAATGGATGCTCCGAAGTATGGATTTTTGCCTTTTTTACCTAAATATCCGTCCAAATCATCCCATCCAAGAACAATATCTCTTTGAACACCATTTTTATCTTTAACAAATATATTTGTGATTGTCGCACCATAGTCAATTATTTTGACAATTAAATCACCAGAACTATTAGAGAGAGTGTATTGATTTATTCCGTGCTCTTTATTATAGATTTCACTTTTGACAGGCATTTCACTAATTTTAGTAAAAACTATTCTCAACAAAAATAACTCAATTAAACCAAAAATTTTATTTGAATGACTGATTGAAAAGTCCGACAAATTATTAATATTCGGATAATTTATCAAAAGTTGTGTTAACCTTCAAAAAGTAGTTCGCATTCATTTACTCGAATAGTTTCCTTCATTTGTCCTAAAATTATATCCTCCATATATTTCCGAATAAACTATTAATTATTTTTGTGGTAATCCTAAACTTCATACGTATAAAATTACATCATTTACCAAATACTTATGCACTTGAATCTAGTTCATATATATTGATCAAGTGACTAGATCAATATATAGATATTTACCTAAAATTCCATCAATTTATAATTATTATATTTTACCAAGTTCAGTTTTTTATCAATTTAATTCATTTGGAACAATTTAGAATTAATTTGATATAAATATTTGATCGAAAAAAAGTTTTGAAAACATGTTTTTTTGAGGAAATGGTTTGGGACGTAAAACAAGGCATAAATTCACTGAATATTTGTTTATCTTTAGTTAAATATTTATGAAAAACAGTAGGAATTGTGTACTTTTTGTGTACTTTTATCCTAACATAAAATGATATCAAATTTATCATTCGATAAATTATCGATTATTTAATTATAAATTTGAGTCACTTATGGCGAGACGTCTGCTTATAATAAGTATAACTATATTATAGGTTTTGTATGATTTTCTTAATTCAAAATTCTTAAGTTTTTTAATTCATTGAAACAGTTTTGCGTTCAATGTTTTGCATAATTACTTTGAATTTGACTAAAATATTAGAAAATATTCTTTGAGTGAAAAATTCTTTGAATTAATAAGACATTTGATGAATCACATAAGACCTGCCTTCAAAAAACAATTGTAATTTCACAGTTATTAAGGTTCTCTTTTGAACAAACGAATAGTTTAACGAAACAATTAATTCAAACCCCAAAACACTGGCCGTAATATAGAAGTATTTTACTGATCACTAGATTTTCAACATTTCCTAACTTTTAATCAAAAATTCAAAACTCATCTCATGTTTCGAAAAAAAAGTATTTTAATTAAAATGATTGCAAACTATTTTACTCAAATCAAATGCTTTTATTAAGTAATTTATTTCAACTTTTGAGGCATTTGTAATGGATTTGTGATTCAAAATATGTGAAAAAAGATTGAATCAAATCGATATCACAGAACAAAATAATTCATTAAATAATACATTTAATATCAAAAAACAATTTTTCAGATTTTTTTTAATTCAAAGCATATATACATTTGCTTTGAATTGAGTTCAGAGAATTATATTTTTTAAATGAAATGTTTTATTCAAATGATTTTTGATATAATATTGAGACAAATATTTGGTTCATTTGGTGAATGAGTTCACTATTAAAAACTCATTCTAACAAAAAGAGTTTTCATTAAAAGTTTTTTTCTGTCCGATTATATCGACATTGAATACAGGATTCCTTTTATTAGTAATTATAATTAGAAAAATTTAACAAAAAAACAAAAGTAAATGTTTTTTTGAAAAAAAGAGACAAAACTAAAAGGTATGGGAAACGACTTTAACGAAAAACAAGAAAAACTGTTTGTCCTAAAAATAGCGAATTATTTCGTGACTCGTTTTTGACGGATAAAAATACACTCAAAGTCTGTAAAAGTCTGTAAATAATTAATCGTTAAATCGAATAAAAATTACTGAAATATAAATCATCGGAACAACTCTTGACATTCAGACTACAAACCGATTAATATTTAGATCAAATAAGACTGAATATTAGGTCACTTATATTATATTTGAATTTTAGAGAATTTTATTTCTTTTAATTCCTTTTTTATATAAAAAAAGTTTATAAAAGTATTGAATCGATTTTGAATCGCTTTAGTGTCTGACAATTGAATTGAGTTCCGCCCGATTTCACAATTATTTTGAGAAAAGTTCATTACTTCCGTCTATTTTCTGAAAAACAACTTTCAATCAGATTTTAAAAATTGTTTTTAAGTATAGTATTATTGGTAACCAAAAAGAAAAAAATGAGCCCTTTCTCCAAATTCAACTTAAATTTCAATATTTCAGTTCCTTTTATTAATAATCATATTTTTATTGTGATATTTGAGCTCAAAATTATTTTTGTATTTTATTGTAATATAATACCATTAATTCATAATTTCAGTTTAGAATACTATTAAGTAATATTGAAACTGATTGAAATAGCAAGGTAAAAATTTTATTTACTAAACGTGCATTTGTCCTCAATTATAATAAAGTATAGAATCTTTAATAAAAATATTTATGTAATTCAATAAAATTTAAAAGATTTTGTATCTAAAATAGTTCATAACTTTATGCAAAATCTAGTAAAAGAGTATGACTTCCCGTTTTTATTTAGTGATTTCCTTTAAATTTATTTTTAATACACTTTTAGCAAAAAAAAACTGATTTTATCGCTGATATAAGAGACTGAATAAGAAATATTTTACCCAATTTTTTATCAAAAATATGTTAATTTATTTAATAAGAAAAAAAACTCTTTTAATATTAACGAAAAGATCGCGAATTCAAAACAAATCGATTTAAATGCGATCCAAATATTAATAAACTTTTTAAGCATAAAATTAAAGTTTATTGAGTCGAAAGACTATCAATCAGTTGGAAGACCTCCCAATTAGTTATCAAATGAGATGAGAAACTGATTAATGAAAATCTTTTATAAAAGTTTAGGAAAATTGTTTTATTTTCCTGAAGTATATTCACTTATTCTGAGCGGTTTGTGTAGGAGTGGAGTCGTCTGGAATTTCTAAAAATAAATCCCCAAAAAATAGTTATGAATTTCAATAAATTTAATTCAAATAAAACAAATGATAATTTTGTTTCAACTCTTGAACTCAACAAAGGTTTGGCTCTAAAATAGTGTCTAATATTAATAAAATAATATCTTTTGATGTCTCGAAAACATTAAAATTATTTTCAAATTATCTGAAATTAATGTCTAAACTGATGTGAAACTCATATCAATTTAAATTTTATGCCAATCTTTGCAACGATTAAATCCAGTGAATCTTCAAATGTTAAGAACAGTTTCACAACATTTTAATGTCATTGACTTAAAAAACATCGAAAAATAAGAACTAATGTTAAAGAAATACCTTTAAGGAAGAGGAAGACTATCACTCATTTTCATGAGATTTAGTAAAACAATGATTTAGTTTTTATAATTTCCTTTTCATTTTTTACAAAACTTATAAGTGTTAACACAAATTACAAAATTGTCTTTAATTAAGAGCTATTGTTTTGTCGGATTCATGTCATCAAAAGTCGTTTACAACAAACAAAATATCTCTTTAATTAAAATCAAGTCAACCATAAAAATAATGGTTTCCACTGAAATGATATCAAACTAAATGAATCGCTTCACTGAAAAGGGTTTTGATTTATGATTAGTGGATACAAATCACAATTTTGTGGTTAAAAAATCAATTAAAACGGAATTTTACTGACTTTTATTAACACTTATTTACAATTCAATAGTTTTTAATTCATTGAATAAATTAAATATTGATTTGAATTATTCAAAATCTTTTTACAAACTTTTATTTCAGAGAATTTCATTGCAAACAAATATTGA
>JAQIXI010001757.1:0-12336 GCA_034700165.1 Galumnidae sp. Gr-Ori-00277 | reverse complement strand
CAGTTATTTTGAGTCGAAATTCCTTTCTATTCTATTCAGTTTATATTCAGTTACAGTTAACTGAAACAACACTAGTTTTAAGTCTTTTTAAACATTTGGTCCATAAAATAACTTTTGAATAAAAATGAATAATAAATTATTATTAATAATTTATAACTTATAAATTAGTTATAAATGTTTCTTAATAAGAATTGATAAGAATTTTAAGTTATCAAAATGATCTAGCTTAAAATTATAAAAATTATTATCTTTTCTTTAGACTTTGGTTCGAATTTCCTTAAGACTTCTTAATTAAATAGAATGAAATGAGAGACTCCATAACCATTTGCTTGAATTACATGGAATTCAAATTATCTAATATTTTAATTAAACATAATTTGAAAATTTTTGACAATTAATTAGATTTTCGATGATTTCAGAACTAATTTCATTCATTTCTAAAATAATTTCTTGAGATAAGTGTTTAGCGAAGACATATCTCTGGAACTGTTGTGACATAATTCGAATATGAGATTGTCTTAAGAGACAAATACTGGAGAATTAATTCAATATTAAAATCTAATTTCTGTTATTAAAATAAATATTAGTTATATTAACTTAATTTTAATTCAATAATTATTTGATGACTAAAAGCGCGATATTTCATAGAATTCATAATTTTTCAAATCTGAAGATATAAAATGTCTGACGAAAGTAATCAAATATCAGAAGATTTTGGGTTCGGTCCGGTGCTCTTCGACCGCTCACAACGAAAATTTAAGAAAAGATCGAATTTGTTTCGATACAGACTTCATATTTATTGTTCTCTTCACCGACCCGTATCTCTAAAGAGCCGTTTATATCACTATATTATTACAGCACTTATTCTTTTCTCCTGTGTTATCGTTAATATCTTCGACGAACACTTTGGCTCTAATGCTGTCCTTTGGATGTCTTTCACAGACGCATTCCTCAGTTGTCCGTATTATAAGCCTTAAATCATGTCTTAATTCTTATGTTTAATTAATTAAAGGTATATTAACTGCAGAACTAATGCTTCGTTTGTGGTCTTCTGAATCTATTTCTGATTTTAGTGGACTTAAAGGAAAATTAAATTATCTGAAAAGATTCGGTGTCTTTAGAGGACTGGACTTATTGGGAGTCATAACTTTTAATACTTTTGTATGTTTGCAAGAAATTCAAAGTGGAGTCGCAATTCCTCTACGACTTCTTCATGTGATCCAAACTTTACAAATATATCGTCTTATCTCTCCTTTGCTTAAGTTAATGATCAGCACAATTATAGTTCAATTCAATCAACTCTATATCGCAACAGTCTTAGGGTTATTAATATTTGTGTTAATGTCATTCAGTATTTATCTCAAAGAAATGGCAACTCTTAATATTTTGAACTCCTTTTGGTTCACTTATATAACTCTGACTACAATTGGGTTCGTTTTATATTGTATTCAATATTTAATTCTTAACTAAATATCATTAAAACAGTTACGGAGATATCGTTCCGCAAACAAATTGGGGGAAAAGTCTTACTATTATTCTGGGATTCTGTGGTTTTTGTGTCTTTCAATTACCGGCGAATATATTCGGAGCGGGTCTGGCCTTCAAACTAAAGGACGAACAAAAGAAACTTCTATTTCAATATCCGGCGGCAAATCTTATCCAAACATTTTGGAGATGTTTTGCAACGGAAAAGGGGTCCAAACAAAGCTCGTGTTGGAAGTTATATCGAAAGAAAGGAAAATCTGTTACCGAAAGAGACAAACAATGCATTCGTTTTATACTTAAATTCCGTTACTTTAGAGCTCGTCATCACTTCAAGACTATGACTGACCCCCAGAGGTTTAGCGATGACTCAGAGATCAAATTGGATTTATTGCGAAAAGTTTCTCAAATTGAGAACTCAATCAACGATTTAAAGGACAAAACACATGAATTAAGAACAGAATACGACACAACTTGTACTCAACTCGAAGAACTTCTCAAATATTTGGACAAACATTAATTCATTTTCTTATATTTTTTTATTATTTTAATATATTTTAATATTCTATTAATTAAATATTTTTAAGAATTTTATAAATAATTTGTTTATAAATCATAAAGAAATGGATGTTTTATAAAATTAAAAGACTGACAACACTTAAAATGACACTTTAGTTCATTAATCTTCACATTCATTAGAATAAATTTGAAGTCAAAGTAATATTCTGAGACTTCCAAATGAAGCAAGGTCATTTTGAAACTTTTTAAAAATATTTTTGAAAGAATTTACAGTATTTTTCTAATGTATTTCACTCACCTCTCAATTGAATTCATTTGTTGTCAAAATGTGTCACTTATTTGGCGCTAAATTGGATTAATTTGGAGTTCATTCGTTTGATTATCAATTCTTTTATCACTTATTTGATGATAACTCCAATTGTGTTTCAGTTGAGTTCAAACAATACTTTGTTAGTAAAAAAAAGTTCAGATTTCAGTTAGAGTTGTATTGAAAATAAATGATTGTTTGGAACCATTAAAGAGGAAACGATAAAAAGTTTCGTCAACCAAACCCTAATTGTTTGTATGGGTTGTCATGACTACCGCCAAATGTAAACAATGAGTTAATCATTTGTTTACAAGTTTTAAACAAATTTTCACATTTTTTTTTAATTAATTGATTTAATTAATGGTTTAATTATTAAACTTTAATACATTTATTATTTAAAATCTCTTAAAAAATGTCGACAAATAATGTCGAGAATAATGAAAACAAAACAATTGAAAGAAATGTCGACGAAAGTCAACAAATAGTAGTCGAAAGTCAACCAAAAACTGATGAAACTCAACAAAAACCAAAATTTTCCTCAACTGAAGAGTTGGCTCTTCTCGGACTAAGACCTAAGTATTTATCCAATCATTTGATTTCAATCTTAAGGCAAACAAATACTAATAAAATGTCTAAATTATTATCATTTGTTTTGGAATCGTTTAAACATTATTTTGTGGCCAAAGCTCTGAACACTCGGATCCCTGTCTTTGTTTTTGTTGTATATTCTGTTTTGAAATGTGTTTCTCAGCGTCGGGAGGGGCCCCACCCGTTCCTCAACACAAACGTTTTTTGAAGAAAGCCGTGGGAAAACACAATTGGGATAATGACAGTCATGACGGGGACGACGACGGAGACGGCGATCTTTGGTTCGCTTCTTTGGCCAACAATATCGCTGGTAATACTTCCGATGGCGCACATACTGGAGGTGGTGACCATCATTGTAGTGATGGTGGACACGATGGCGGACATGGATGTGATGGAGGCGGCGATGGCGGGGGTGGGGGTGGCGGTGATGGAGGGGGAGAATAGTTGATTCAATACTTCATTTTTATATTAGAGATGTTTTACTAATAAATCATATTTTTATGACTCATTTGTTAAGAATTTGCGCCAAATTTGTTGACATTTAAAGTGTTTGTCGGACATCGATATTATATTTGCCGAAAGCCTTTCTCTGATTGTTGTTTGGGTCGAGTCTAACAATTTGTTGGTAACACTGTTTGGCGGACTCCATGTCGTGGATGTGGTTTACATATATATGGCCTAAAAGTATCCAACCTTTGATATGGTCGGAGTGGTATTTAACCAAATCCTTAAGAAATGGAAGGGCTTCCAGAGGTCGGTTTAAATCAGACAATAATAACGCTAAATTGAACATGGCACTTCTAAAGTCAGGCTTTCTTTTAATGGCAATTCTAAACCATTCTTCTGCTTTGATATAGTCTTTGGCATCGATGGCGAGCATTCCTAAATGGAAGTAAACTCTTTCGTTAGCTCTTCCGCTTTGAATGAGATCTTGAAGTCTCTTTTGAGCCAAAGGTCTTAATTGATGGCTACCACTCTCTTGGATAAGAATCGCTGAATTCATTAACGATTGCTTTCATTCAATAAATTAAAATGCAATGAATAACATATCTTTAAATTGATTGTCACAATCACCTCATGATTGGGTTCCAACTCAAGAGCTTTATTAAAGTGAATCAAAGCCTCCTCTGTTTTGGACTGTTTTAGTAGAACAACCCCTAACTGTTTATAAACAAATAGTAATCAATTGTTTTGAATAGACTATAGACTTACGTTATAATATATGTCAGCGTTGAAGGGCTCTAATTGAAGTGCCTTTTCATAAACCTCTTGGGCCTCACGGGTTCGGTTCATCTTAATTAAGATATCGCCGCGATTTATATAAGCCTGAGTGTAGTCTTCGCGCATATGTATTGCCTGTCGGTAGAGAGTGTCCGCCTCTTCCAGACGTGATTTATTTCTTGCGATTAGATTCGCTAAATTGAGGAATACATTAAGATGTGAGGGTGCGATCCGGGCTTCAAATTGTTGACCTGGACGTCGACGAGGCAATAGGTCTTTGGCCCTATGGAATGCCTTTTCAGCCAATTCGTATTCATTCAGATTATTATAAGTTCGGCCGACATTCATATGAGCGCCGACATCGTCCGGTTGTACTTCAATTGCTTTCAAGAAGTACTGAAGGGCTTCACTGAATTTGGACTGACTTTCGAGTGCGTGGCCCACATTGTTATATAACTTAGCATTTCTTTTGTTGATTTTGATTCCAGACATAAAAATGGTATATTCAGACTCCCAGTCATAGTTTCGAACAAAAGTTTTGATTGAATGAAATAAAAGTACCAAAACTAGAGTCACGACTAGTATTTGTTTTTTCAAATATGTCTTCTCTTTGATATGAAATGGTTTTTGTTCGGATACTTTTTGAAGAATCCGATGAAACCCAAACCCGAAAAGCATACAAAACCCAAATGAAGGCATATATAGTATGCGTTCGGCGATCACAAACCCAACCGGGAAGAAGAGATTAGAGGCCGGCATAAATGGGAAAACCATTAGAGCCAGACTAACGATTAGCACCTGTGCTCTCAATTCATCCGATGTATTGAAAGCACTCAATAATAATATAATGAACACCAAATAAAAGAGAAGTGTCGCCACATTTCGAATATCATAAATCGATTCAATGAGTGGTACGGTTCCCATCGTCCAGTCACAGCACAAATCACTCGGGAATAACAATAACCACGAATAGAGAGGAAGAAGAAAATTCAATGTCATTTGACGGACCGGCGTTTGAGCGGAATTGGCCGGATTGTCGAACCTATTGGATAATACTTTAGTCATATATAAGTTTAGTTGGGGTCGAGTCTCGATCGGGAATTAGTGCCAACTCTTCGATTGGGTGCAGTCGAGTCTCGAAATGAGAAAATATTTAAATTATTTGTAAATTATTGCAGAAATATATAATATTAAACTAAATTAAAATAAATTATATTTAAAAATATTAAAACCACTTAAAGCTAAATTCAATTCATATAATTTTCGAGACTCGAGTCTACTCTCAATCGGGAAATTCTTTGGGAACTTATAATAAGTGAATTACTTCGTAAATACAGGTAATTGTGAATCCATTATTCTGAGCCGAGTTATTATCATAATTAAAAGAGAGGCCAATAAAATGGAAAGTCTTAAAAACGACTCTTTGAGCCATAAAGGGATCGACTCTTTTGAGAGGACCATATTTTTAATGGTTAAACACATATTTGAAAGTTTGACCTAAAAATCAAACAGAATTTCATTAAATTATTATAAATAATAATTAAATTAATAAAAAGCAAACCCTTTGTCCGATGAATAACTCATAGACCCCACAGACGGCAATCGCTTTATTTAAACAATTTATTTAAATATATATTTATTAATAATATATTTAAAAGATTACCAGTTATTCCCTGTTCTTTGGAAAGTGTGGCCAAAACTACTAACGCTATACTCGTCCCAAACCATATCCACTCTAATAAACAATAATTAATTTCTCCAAAGTTTAAAAAATTTAAAATGAAATGAACCTGTTTTTGTCCTGTGCTTTGTTGCCCTAATATAAGTGAAAAGCGCTAATAAAAAGAAAAGCGAAGACAATGTCTCGGCCCGACCGACAACACTCGTCACCGCTTCCGTATGAATTGGATGAACACTATTTGTTAAAATCAAAAGTTGTTATAAATCGTAATTATGACAAATCATTGAATACCAGAAGGAAAGGGTAGCGACTAATGCGGCCAACGATGGCATCAGTAAATTACATAATCTGTTCATTAATTAAACTTTTAGTTTAAGTTATTTTGTATGAAATGTATTACCGATTGTATATAAGACACACCAATGAATGTAAAATAATGTTAACCAAATGATAACCGATTGGATTCATTTCATGTATTAAATAATTCAAACGAAATGTTAGGACACAAAGTGGACGATAAGACTGTAATCATTTGGTTTTTGTCAATCAAAATGGCTTTAATTAGAGTGGAATACCTTATGTGACTCTTCCTGAAGACCGGAAGTCAGACAAAATTCATTTATAAATAAAAACTAAAGGATTGAATGGTTTACCCGATTCATAGACTGTCCCCAAAAGTCGTTGAGAAAGAGCTGATGAATTGGTGTTTGTGGCCTCAAGTCTTTGTTGTCTTTAATGGCAGACATATCATCGAATGCAAAGCCACAGATCAATGAATTTGCATAAACTAAGAATGAGACGAATCCAATTAAAAGGCTGTGCCATCGCTCCGGCTTTTTGTCGGACGATATTCCGCTATTAATTGGAAGATCAGGTGACGGAGTGGGAGAACCCGACATCTCTGTCTCTAAGCAGAAGTCATTTTTAAGACCTAAAGATAATCAGAAAATAATAATAAACGGAATTTTGTTGTAAAACAAGTGACAAACCATTCATTTCCTTTCATAGACTAAGAGTTTTGGCCAAAACATAATAACAAAAATGATTTTTGAATAAATCATTGATGAGATAAAAACAAAATTAACCGAAACATTGTATAAAATGACATTGTTAACATTGTTAAGGTTAATTGTGGTTAATGTTAAGTTAACAACATTAACATAAGTAGAACGCATGCGTTACCTTCTATTGTATTTTCGATGAATCAATGTATCTTGCACAATTGCACAATTCTCATACAATCAATTGTATACTGAGAGCGTCCGGCAAAAAGACATAACGTTTGAACTAAACTCGATTAACAGCAAATCAATTATTATTACATAAAATACTCTTATTTTGAAAACTCATAAATGAAACCAAAAATAATTTATTTTCCAAAATAAATGATAAAAATGTTTGAAAATTTCAAATTGAAATGAAAATTAAATTAAAGAATAAATCAATGAATTAATTGGAGATTAATTATTACTAATAATTTATTAGTCATTTGTTAGTCAAAAGTTAGGCAACAAAATCAAGCGCTCGATTGAAGCCTCCCTTCCGTTTCATATATTGTCTGTATTTCCTTTTCTGGAGGACGTGAACAGCGCTGACATCAATTCCTTTAACTGTTTTGCCTTTAGTCGCATCAAAATCTCCGAAAGCCATCATTTTAATCATTTCAATCTCTTCAGTGGTCTTTCCCTCCAAATCCTTTTCTGAGATGTCCGGTCTCTCCGATTGTTTATTGTTATGATTTCACTTCTCTTTAGATCGACTCCTTCTTCGCCTTCGATGCGGAGAACGACTTCTTCGTCGACCATTGGAATCATCTCTATTTCTATCTATATTTTTGCCTCTATTGCGGTCCCGCTCTCTGTCTCTATCCCTATCCCTGTGCGGCGATCGATCCCTTTCGCGACCATTTCTTGAGTCCCGAATGTCATAATCTCTATCTCTTCGTTTGGACCTCTCTTTTGAGCGCTGACGAGGAGGCCAAAGACCAAATGAACTAAAACTAAATGACTTTACTCTCAATTTGAGTCAAACCAAAACAACACAAAAAGCCATTGAATTGTGTTTTCTGTTGTTATGACAACAAAAATATGGCTCTAATTTTGAAACTTAAAAACATTATTCAAATCAATTGAGTTATTGATCACAAAATTTGATTAAAAATCGAGTTCAGGTAATTGTGGTTTACCCGTCGGTCGACCATTATATGCAGTGGAGGGAGTCTTAGGTCTTGAGTGACGAATAAAAGATCTGACGTGAATTATTGATGTGATTGAGGGTCGACTCTCTTTTGCATTTTCTCTGGTATAGAGTTCTGGCACCTGAAGAAGATTATTGTCGTCAATAAATCCGGACTCTGGCGTTGAAGGACTCGGGTTTTGATGAGCGAAATCAGTCTCACAATTGGTCTCTTCTTTACTTTTTGTGTTGTGACACAAAACTATTAGAATTATCAACAGAACTAATATAACCACTAAAGACACGGACACAGACATCACTATTAATTCAACCTCAGAGTCCATTCCAGAATCAGATGGATTTGGATTACAGGTATTGTTTTCTGTATTATTTACTCTTTCATTGTTTATGGTTCGAAGCGATTGAAACAATTCGTAAAACATTTTCAATAGTTTTTCACTTCATTTATATTTTGAATATTTATGTGAAATGAGTCCAATGTTTGGGACAGAGTTTTGCTTTAATTCAATGATTTAATGATTTCCGATAAAATAATAATGAATTTTGGGTTCCATTGGGTTAGACTCACGACATCCACTCTAATACTCTTCTTTTTTTGTCTAATGAGTGCATAAAATAACTCTTTTTTTTGTTTAATAATTTTTATTATATTTTACTTTAAGTATAGTTTTGTTAAACAAATGAAAATTAAATAAAAGCAAATATAGATTTAATTTTAAGGAAATGATGATTACTTGTTTTATACCATAGATTATCTTGATAAATGCTCTAGCATAAAAATGATTCTTGAATAGCTATCAAAAATAATAATTATTTGAGTTATTTTATATTTTTAAGATTCAATTAAAATACAATTGTATTAAATCTTGTTTTGTTTGATTTGAAGTGTAGTAAAGAATGTCAAGGTCTGGGACGGGTCTAATATTCTCTTTTAGATTAAATGTTTGAAACCTGAGCTCACAGTTGTGGTCAACCATTGGATTATCGAAAATATTGAAATGAATGAAATAATTATAGAATTATTGATAAAAAGCTTTTTATATAAAACGTGAATCAATAGAAGGATAGACTCAAAGGATAGACTCAAAGGATAGACTTAAAAACTCAAAAATTATTCTATGATTTATAGTTCTATTGAATTGAATGGAAATTTTTTGCCATAAATTATTTCGAATAATTTATTCAAAACCTGAACACAATTTGTTTCACTAATTTACAACTCTTTTTAAAATATTTATTTAAATATTTTCTAATTATTAGTAATTAATGGACAGAAGGTTTGAGCAGAAAATTTAATGTTTTAATTATATATTCTTTAATTTTTTAATTATAATCATTTTTTAAGTACAACTTAATTAGGAATGAATGGCCATCATATCACCTTGCCAATCAATTCATCCTGTCTAGTCATGATTGTTACTAATTCGTGAGCAAAACCAAGTTTATCATAATTTTGAAGAATTAATTACTTATCATTGAATTAATAATAATAATAACAAAAGTTTTATTAAATGCTTTTATCAAATTATTTATACATTTTGTGTCCAAAAATTATATTATTTTAATAAGAATTAAGAAATAAAAAGAAAAAAATAGATTCGAAAAAAATATTTAAAAATTAATGAAAAAATAGACTTCACTTAAATTGAATCATTAGTACTGTTGTCGGCGACGTCTCCACTCAAGTCCGAGGTTTCCATAGAGACGGTGTTGTGGTCAGTGCTATGATTTATGGCATGGCTTTGGTTACCGCTATCCCCTACAGAACTGGAATGATCTGAAGTTGTGTGTAATTTGTGATCCGTTTCATCAATGGTTTGGTTGTCAGCAATGCTTTCCTTTTGGTATTCGATCTCTTGAGTCGAGTCCTGTTTTTGTTCTTCGTTTTGATGGTTCTTAACTTTGGGCTCATTCTCTTTGTTGTCATTTTGTTCATCATTTTGTCGATTGTCTTCTTTGCGATTAATTTCATTCTTCTGTTTATCAATTGATTGACAGTCGTTTCCATTCATTTCTTTATTATCATTGGAGAGATCGCCATTAATTGGATGAATACCTCCACCCGTTTCCTCAATGAGCTGCGGGTGAACATTGGTGTCGGCCACACCAATCGAGTCTGTGCTCACTCTCTTCTTAGTCTTATCCTTTTTGTCGACATTCAATTCATACTTCTTTGCGTTATATGATTTGGTCCGAAGACCGAAACAACTGAAGAGTCCCATAGTTTTACTTCTATTAAACAAAATGTTTTAAAACAACTGAAAGCGATTCGAAACTATTTTAATCGAAAAAAAATTGAAACGAAATAAATGTATATTTGTATGACCAGACTCTTGGTCCAAGAGTACAGAAGAGCACAGGATTTGAATCACTAATGATTTGATGATAAAAATTCTTACTTTTTATTCGCGTATTTCGAGAAACGTTTATTTTCATCCATTCTGTCAGCAGATGAGTCAACAAAACACTAATATTTCAATAATAAAAAACTAAAAATTCTGTTCAACTAATGATAAATAGTTTTAATGATTATTAATTGAATGCAGACTAACAGACAGTCAATAGTAAAATAACCGGAATTTCATTTAAAATCAAATCTTTTATATTTTTATTGGACTCTCTTATCATAAGACAGTGAAATCTGTTTTTTCTTTTTTGTTTAATTATAGTTTAATCATAAACTAAATATCGTTAAGTAATAGAAGAGAAAAAGTTTATTATTTCCGATAATAAAACTAAACTTATGCTGTGCTCATATGACGTCGAAATTCTTCCTTAGCTTAAGAGGTATATCAACCAATCAATAGTCATTTAAAATTGTTTACCCCATTAACTTTATAACTAATTCAAGGCAAATGCCGTACCTTTTTTGCCTCAAATTCTTAAATTCTTTCTAAATATAAAAATGATTTTTCATCGAAGTATTCAAAGTATAGGAAAGCACTTGAAATACAAAACCTGGTATACAGAGGTATAAAACCACTACCTTTTAATCATTTTTGATATCAAATTTTGTTTTTACATCAAAGAAATTCTCAAATCATTTGAAATTCAAAATAAATTAATCACAAACTTTAACAAACAAGAATCGTGTGATTAATTATCCACATACTTTTCATACTTTTCATACTTTCCATTGTTATTTATATTTCAAAGTCCAATCGGAAACTGCACTTTAATTTGAGAACAATTAATGATTGGGAAAATTGAAAACATTGTTATTCTGTGCAGAATAACACTTCTCATTGGAACAAATGTCAGGAAATGCAACCAATAGTTTAGTCATTGATTACATTATTTACTTAATATGATATGAAATGTCTATAATTTTATGATTAAAAAGTAGTGATTAGTAGTTATTTTAGGAATTAAATTACTGTTTAATTAATGAGAAAATAAACTTACAAATAGTCCGACATTTGTGGCGTTCAAATGAATTTCAAAAGTTTCACTTCAAATGAAATGATAGTTAACTCAATTTTCAAATCTTATTCTAACAATATTTTAATCCCTTAATAGAAAAGTTAAGCCCAAACCAAAAATTGTCAAAACTATTGTAATAATGACCTGGAATTGGATATAAAGAATTGTTCAAAACAAGTAGGAGTTGGGTTTGTTCAACAAAATGAGCCCAATTTGTTGATCCTCTAAATGGTGCCATCAATTATATTAGTTATAATAATATCCTTTAATATTATCGACAATGACTTCAAAATTAACTTTTAAATGAGTATCAAATTTATTCATTGCTTTATGTTTACAGATTAACATAACTTAACAAAATTAATATTTTCCCTTGTTCATTTAATTGCATAAATTTTTAATTCAAATGATATCTACAAGTTTTCAAATTATAACTTCTAAGAAAATTTCCAGGAATAAATAACTTGTTTACTAACGATACTATTTTTTGTTTTTATTTGCAAAGAAATGTTATTAAACTTTTAATCGCAATTTTGATAAAATTGGGATTAAATGGACAAACAATAAAAAAATAGCTTCAAGGATATCAACATTTTTACTCATTTTTGATAAATATTGAAACATTGGAAACACTTTTGGGTTTAAATTCTTTGTTTAATGGATTGATTGCATAATAAAAAATGTTTAAAATTCATGTTTTTTATTAAATGCCATTTAATATAAACATATTTTTATTAAAAACTCCAAAATATGAGTAAAAACTTCCAAATTTATAAACATTAAAAGAGAAACAGTTAATAAATTGACTTGGTTAAATAAAACATCAAACAAATTGTAAGTTAATTTAGAAATTATTTATGCATTAATTGTTGAAAAGTGGAACGAATTCAAAATGTTTTGTAGACTTGATTTCTGTCGA
>JAQIXI010001756.1:0-12343 GCA_034700165.1 Galumnidae sp. Gr-Ori-00277 | reverse complement strand
AACCAATCTGAGCATCTTATTAAAAATTACTGTAAATGTAGTGATTATGGCTTTGGCTTCAAACCTTGTTTTTATTAAATATTTGATTTGTCTTTCAGTTATCTTTTGGGAAATATAAGACATGTTTTCATAATAATTTTCAACCGAATCGATAGTACTTCGGATTAATAATAGAGTATTAATTTTGTATTTGTGAGTACAGGTGGAAGAGCTTAGACAGAGACTCGAAGAGAAAAACAAACTAATCGAGAAAAAGACTCAACAGACTATGGCTACCACTCAGGATAGGAATAAATTGACTCAAGAATTACAAGAACTTAGAGATCACATCGATATAAAGGATAGAAAAATAAATGTTTTACAACGAAAAGTAAGACTCTTTTCAACCATTTATTATATAATTTAGATAAAAGCACTCGAAAAGTGATATTTCTTACTCTCATTTGCATAATGTCTTTGCTTTTAATGTTTGAGCCGACATTAGCGACACATTTTTCATAATTATTCAGAGAAATCAAATTTGTATCATTTTCATAATTTATCAAGTTGATGCTATTTTAAAAAATATAAGATCTGAGAAATTATTTTTTTTACATGAAGTTATTAATATTAGAAAATGAAGCATGCTCAATAAAGCATTCAATCGATTAATTATTTTTTTAATCATCAAATTTTTCTTTTATATGAACTTAAAATTTTATTTAATTAGTACCTTAATCAGTGCCTAGATCCCTTTGCCCAAACAATTTATATTTTGATTGACTTTTGGGTACCATTTTTATCTAGATTTAACCCAGTAAAGAAATATTTCGAGAATCAAGCACAATTATATTTTAGGAATCTTTAAAATGTGCGCTTGAACATTTGAGAAAATAAAATTACATCATTTTTTATTTATTTGTTTACTCTTTGAAAGACATTATTAATAGTCTTTAGTCAGTACTTTATCTTTATAATAGATACCTGATAGTTGACTCTTTATTTGATCAGGATACAACCTATACGAAAGGTGAAATACTAAATGATTAAGTCTTATTATTAAAGTATATAAAGTTATTTTAAAAATAAACTGGGCAATAGTATTTGAGCAAATTAAAGTGACCCAAAACTGCCCCAAATTGTCATCCAAAATTATACATGGTATTATTATTGAATAATTTAAACAAAAAAATTTTAAAAAAATAGAAATAAATTATGATAGTTCTATTGTAAAATGAGCCTGTTTCTTTAAGGTTGTTTCTTTGAGCTTTTTTTCTATATTCGATATATAGTTTATTCTGTAGTGAAAACTCATTATCTTTATTTCAATTGAATGATATAAGAAGTGCACAATTAGTCACTTATTTTTTATTTATAAAAAATTCTTTCGATGTTTTCTAATGAGAGTCTCAATGAATGAATGATTAATTAATTTCTAGAAAATAGAAAAACAGAGAAACACTATTTGAAGATAAATTAGGGATAAAATCATTTCTTTGTTTATATTGAGTTTAAGTGTTTTGAAAAACTAATTGAAAGCAATTTTAGAGAATTTACTTTAGATTAGATTTGATTATATTATATATATTTGATTATATATTATATAAACAAATTTTAATCTTTTAAAAACCAAATCCAAAGAAAGTTCAATATCTTTTCTTGTGTTGTCTTTGAAAATTTAAAAATGAACTTGGACCTTAAACGTGGCGCAGAATATCTTCATAGATTATATTTCGTAACCACTAATCGAGTTATATTTGATTGACATTTATTGATATAATATTCAGATCGAAAATCTGGAAGATTTGCTTAAAGAAAAGGACAATCAGGTGGATATGGCCAGAGCCAGACTCACAGCAATGCAGGCACACCACTCGACATCGGAAGGCGCTCTTACCTCTCTTGAAGATGCCATTAGTGACAAAGACAAACAAATCGCACAATTAAAAGAACAGAGAGATAGAGCAGAACACGACCTCCACGAGGAAAGGGATCTCCACGAAAGACAAATCGCTGAATATAAAATGAAATTACATTCACTCGAGAATGAAATGGAAAAGCTCCAGGTCAGACATCAAATCAAAATTTCTATTTTCTTCATTGATTTTTATGAGTGTTTTTTGTTTGCCATTCATTTCGTCCATAAGTTATATGTATTATTCAGTGCTCTTAAAGTCATTTGATATTCGTGTCAGTCGTTCACTGGTTTTCGTTTCCATAAATTGTTCTCATTTTTTGATAAATAAATTTATTTATTCTTTTTTTTAATGATTCGGTTTTTAGTCAATATTTATTAATAATCGGTTCTTTCAAATTCTTTCAATATTTAAAACAAAACAAAAATGAATCGAATTTCAGGTAAGACTCGAAAAGTTGGCCACTGAAAAGGATAGGGTTGAGGTCAAATTGGAGAATTCCCAGTCAGAACTGGGCAAAGCTCGAGCAGAATTAGAAAAATTACAGTCTGAGACGTGGAGACAACAAAGCGATTGGGATCGACTCAAATCAGAAAACGCGAGATATATCTTAGAAAATGATAGACTCAGAGAATCGTTAGACCGAACGAAGACGAGTCGCGATGCGATGCAAACCAAATATAGAGATCTCGACAGAGAACGCGACAGAGACAGAGATTATGACTTTCGGGATCCGACCTCTTCTTTAAGTAAAGCAAATTTATTTTCCAAATCTGAAGAAATGGAACGAATGCAGGACAAACTTGATAAATCTAACCAAGAACTTAGACGAGCTCAGGCAGAACTGCGCATGAATCAGGCGGAACAAGACAGGGCCAGAGCTGAAATGGAACAGCTCCAAGAAAAGGTAGAACGTTCTCAGGGAGAGATATATCGCCTTAAGGCGAAACTGGAAAACGCTTTGTCTGAGAGGGAAAGCCTTCAGGAGGAATACGAAAGAATCCAATCAATGATCACTAGATCTCAGATCGAAAAAGACAACGCTTTGGCCGACGCGGAAAAGTCTAAACAAGATTTGGATAGAATTCAAACAACTCTCGGAAAAATGCAAATGCAATTCGAAAAGACTCAGAATATTTTGGATAAGACTCAGGTAGAGTGCGATCACTTACAAGAAAAGTACGACAAAGTGTGTTCCGAAATGAGACGCTTACAGGCGGAAAGGGATCGAGCAGTGAGTGATGTGGAACATTTACAGTCACAACTCAATACTTCGCAATCAAATTATCAGAAATTACAAAATGAAAGGGAATCCGGAGTTCTTGAAGTCGAAAAAATGAGAGAAAAATTAGAGAGAAGTCAAACACAAATGACTCGCTATCAGAAGGACAGGGAATTAGCTCTACACGAGGCAGAGTCTATGAAGGAAAGGGTCGATTTGTTGCAAACACAGCTCACTAAAGCCAATAAAGATAAAGAAAATTTAATGGAAGACATCGAAGTTATGAAGGAAAGGGTAGATAAGGCACAGAAAGCCGCAGACAAATACCAAAACGCTGTCGAACAGAAGGAACAGGAGGTCAGATGTATTCGTGAAAAGTTAGACAAATTGCAAATCCATTTACAGAAAACACAAGAAGACAAAGAAATCAATAGAGCAGAACATGACTTACTCATGGAAAAGATAGATAGGGCTCAGGCGGAAGTGGTCAAACTCCAGGCCAAATTAGACCAGAGTCAAACTGAGGCCGAACGCTTGCAAATTGAATTGGAGAAAGCTCAAACTATTGCTGCAAAAGCCAAAGAGGACCAAAAAAGAGCTCAGGATGAGTTCGAAGGCCTTCAGGATATATACGCGCGAACTAACTCTAAACTTATCAAAAGTAAGGACTCAGAGGAAAAGCTAAGGACAGAATTGGAAAAGTGTTTAATGGATTTGGAAGTCCTGAGAGAAAAATACGACAAAACGCAGTCAGATGTGAGAAAACTCCAACAGGAAAAGGATAAACTCCAGACAGACTCTGAACGCGTTAACATTGAGTTGGAGCGAATCGCCAGCCATAGACAGTCCACTCAATCTAGAGATGAGAAGACACAGGAAGAGATACAACGGCTTCACATTGAGTTAGAAAAGATGTTCGAAAAGATGGAAAGGGCTCAGGCAGAACACAGAAAGAGTCAGACAGAAAAGGAAAGGCTAGCAGTTGAGAAGGAGTCAATACAAGCAGAACTCGACAGATATAAAGGACAGGTGAATAAGTTTGAGACAAATCAGGAGAAGACACAAATCGAGTTCGAAAGACTTCGAATAGATATGGAAAAAATTAAGGATAAGTACGAAAAGGCGAGAATTGATTTGGAAAGAAGTAATGGCGAAAAGGAACGACTCTTTATTGATATTCAAAAAATGCAGTCAGAAATGGAGAGATTGAGGAGCGATAAGAGTCTGAGTCAACAGCGAGAGTCAAAGGCAGTCGAAATCGAAAAACTTTATAATGAAATCGAAAAAATTAGAGAGAAATATGAGTCGGCCCGCAATGAGTTGAGTCGACTGCAAGAGTCTAAACAACAACAAGAACTGGACATCGAAGCCCTCCAAAGAGAATTAGACGCTTCCAAAGCTAAGATAGAAAAGAACAGGTCTTCAGAGGAGAAACAGAAACACGAAATCGAAAAAGCAATGATTGAATTCGAAAAAATTAGGGATAAAATGGAACGAAACCAAAATGATCTGAGCAAAGCCCAAAAGGAAAGGGATAGTCTTGCGGTTGAGGTGAAACAATTGCAAACCGCTCTCAACCAAACAAAAGCTCAACTCGAGAGTGCTTTGAAGGGTCAGCCACAACAACAACAGCCAATAAATGGCGATCAAATCCAGAAATATTCAGCAGAAGTCAATCGAATTAAACAATTGTTGACTAAATCTGAAACTGATCTCCAAAAAACCCATTCCGAAAACCAGAGGCTACAGATGGAAGTCGAGAGTCTTAAACAAGATGTGGTGGAAGCCAATGCCTACATATCTAAAGTGCAATCGGGACAGAATGTCAATAAAACAGAGAGCGATAAAATGAACGCTGAGATTAAGAAATTGCAGGAAAGGGTCGATAAAACTCAAAACGAATTAAAAACTGTAAGCAAAGAAAGAGATCAGTTACAGCTCGAAGTGCAGGAATTGGCCGCTGCCTTTGAAACCAGACGTAAATCGGGTGAAATGCAGAGGAGGTCTAGCGCTGAATCTCAACAACAAATCCTCGCTCTTCAAACGGAATTACAAAAAATGGATCAACAGTTGAGGAAAACGGAAACAGAAAATAAAGAACTGAAACAAAAATTAGAGAAATCACTTCAAGGGATCGCACAGTTCCAGAAACAATTAGAAACCGGAAGCAAAGAGTTCCAGAAATTGGCCGAAGAGAACAAACAACTTAAGTCTCAGACTGCGAGCCAACAGCAACAACAACAACAACAACAACTTCAGCAACAATTGCAACAAAAAGCCGGCGCCGATACCGCAAAACTTGTCGATGAGGTCAACAGATTGAGAGCAGAGTTAGAGAGACAGAGATCTGAGACCCAGAAATGGATGCAAGAGGCGGATCAGTTACGTCGACAATTAGACAGAGCTCAACAGGAAATTAAGAACTTTTCTGTCGAAAGGGAACGATTCCAGAGTCAACTCGAAAAACTTGTCAGCGAATTGGCTGAAAAGGAGGTCAGTTGTCTTGTTTTTATCGTTTCTAGTGATTTGGATAAGTAGTGGTTTTGTTCAAAACAATTCCTTTTCATTGATTGGTTTTACTCAACAAAATGTTTTGCGTCCAACCATTCATTCCGTTATTATTCTATCGTTAAATTCATTTCGATTTCTCCAAACAATTGTTTTCATTATTTGTTTTGAATTTCTTTTTGATTTTTTGGTTCCAATTTTTTGTTATTCTGTTCCGAATTAAATCCATCCAAACATTGACACAATTTGTGTTTGAATTCATTTGAAATTTTGTTTTTTACTTCACTTCAATCCTTTAATTAATGTTTAATTAAATAATTTTGGTTTCATTTGTTGTTTCAATCGATAAATTAGTAAACATTTTATGTTTTTCACAAAAATTGATTTCATTTTATTTCAAATTGAATTTTCACATAAAATGCTATTTTTTGAATGTTTTTGACATTTAAATTAATTGAGTGTCCGATCGATAGCATGACTTACAGACCTCTAAACAGAAATTGTCGAAATCGGATCAACAACAGAACCAACAGAGCGCTCAACAAAATGCCGAACTCCAGTCTCTCCGCAAACAATTGGACGAAAGGGCCAAAGCTTTAGATGAGACCGAAAAGAAATTAGTTAAGCGTCAAAAGGACATAGACCAAATGGAAGTACAACTCCAAAATGCTCTAAAACAAGCGTCATCGGCCACTCCCGCCGCTGCCAACAATGAGGCCATTGTTTTAGATTTACGCAAAAAATGTGAGGCATTAGAAAAGGATAAAAAGAAAATACTTTCAGAGATGCAAAAGACTAAGGATGAGTCCACTGGCATTCAGAGTGAATTGGAACGACTCCTCAAAATAATGTCGACCTCTGAAGAAGAAAAGTTCGCCTTAAATAAGCAAATCCAAGAAATGCAAAAGTAATGCAATCATTAATTATTCAAATGAATAATGACTTATGTTTTGGTAGTGCTCTCAAAGCTGCACAAAGTAGCGGTTCCCGAAGGAATACGCAAAGTGCCCAACAGCTAGAGGAGGCAAAACACATGGCCAGACCTCCCTCTGCAGGAGCACATCCAAGTCAACAACAACAACAGCCGGCACAACCTCAACAGCGCCAACAGCAACAACAGGTATGTCATTAACCACTCAATACTTTAGTTTAGATTCAATTAAAAGTATTAATAATAATAATATTTATAACAAAAATAGTTTTGACATTAAATTGAGAAATAAATAAATAAAAGGAATTGCTTTTAGCCATTGACCAAAATGATCTAGAATTTAGATCAAAGCATTCTCTGATGAGTTGAGCCAATTTTTCACTTCTAATTTAATGACAAAAATGTTTTCCACCCAAAAGTCAATCTTTAGATTGAATGCATTCAATGCTCTTATCGTTCATAAAATATTTAATACAATTTTAGTTAAATTCGAGCAAAAAAACTGAAATATGAGAACAGAATATTTTATTAAAACAATAAAACGATTGAATATTTCAATTCTGAGTGAATTTATTATTTGGTTTGAATTTTGTTTCATTTTATGGGTTTATTTCAAGACTTTTGTTTAGAAGTTTAGTTTAGGTCAAACAATAATAGAAGACTATAAAAGAGATGCTTAAACTAATGGCATAAATTCTAAGACCCAAAAACAAGGCATTAATGTTTCATATGGTGTGCTATTCTTTTCCTCTCCGATCAATCTACTAATCGCTGAAATCAAACGCCTTATTCCTAAGCACTATATCTTTTCTAAAAGAAATCCATAATTTATAAACACTATTATGAGACCATAAATAGTTTTTATGGCTAATATTTGTCCGATTCTTTCACGCCTTTTAACAAAAGACAACTTATTCTTCATTGAACTAATTATTCTGTTTTTTCAAACTTTTCTTTCCTCTGCCTTTCCTTCCATTACTTATTGCTAACTATCCATCGATTATTGGCGTCATTTAACCCGACTTCTAACTGGACTGACTTTAATAAAACTGTGGACAGCCTTCCGGTCCTTCGAGTTTCTTCTCTAGCTTCTTTTAACTGCCATTTTATCATTAGTCGAAAGAATACAATAATAATAAATAATAATAATAACGAAATCTTCTTTTGCTATAATAATGTTAATTATGTGGGAAATAATGTGTTTGTTATTGACTTTGAAAACAAAACAATGATTTTTGTTACGTTTTATGTCAAACATAAGAAAAGTTAATCTTATGGTTAAGTTTGCTTTTGATTGATATATTGTAAGCGCTTTCGAATGTCTTTAATCGCATTTAAGAATGTCTTGAGTTATACACCAATCGATTGATTAATCAAATAATTTATGGCAATAGTTTTGAGGAAAAGTTTTAATGTTTTTCCGTTTTTTGGAATTATATATCAATTATTATAAGTATTTATTAAAAGTAAAAGTTTTGTTGATTTGAAAGTCTCTTCGATTGAGTGATAGAATTAAGTTCTAATGAACAGAATAGTAATGCTGTGCTTTAATGCACAGAATTGGTTCAATAAAATGGAAATAAAAAGCACTCACATGAGAATATCTATCAAATATGACCGCAGGTCTTATTTGATGTTCAAATATTTGATATATCTTTTGACAAAATAAGCAAAAATTTTGCAAATATTAAAAATATTGAAACGTTTCCCAAATGTTAGGAAATATAAAACATTTTATTCTACAAAAAACGAATAAAAAGGAAAATTTGCGTAAAAAATGTAAAATACGATAAAATTCAAAATAAGTTTATTTAATTTTTTTAAAATTGTTCACAAAATCAGAACCAAAAGACTAAAAGAACTGATTGTTCTCTAATAGATCTGTGATTGTTATCAATTCCAAGTTTTGCCTCCAATTCATTCATTACATTCAAAATCAATTCATTATTAATTTTTTTTCCTTTTTTTTCTTTTTATTTTTATCCCATTATTTTCACCAAATATTTGGTCATCAATTCATTGGCACTATTTTTGTGATAATAACCCCATTATTGTTATAATTTTTGTTGAAAATTGCATTATTCTGTGCACTTCATTATCCATTTAATTACCCGATTGTCAACATTATGTTAAACAACAATCACAACAAAAAATGATTTTTTTTTTGTTAATTTGTTGTGAATATTAATCACAACTTTTTGAAAAAAAAACTGCAAATTATGAATGAATTGCAAACCATTTTTGACTGAAAAATGGGTTTTCGATGAATCAAATGCTTAATAGAATAAAATAATCGATTTTCAAAACGACCGAATCGAAGAACTGGAAGAAGCGCTCAGAGAAAGTGTCAAAATTACTGCTGAAAAAGAATCGGAATTAATGGAAAAGGAACGCAATTTGAGAAGAGCTGAGGAGAGGGTATTATCCAATTGAATCGTCAAAGGATTAAGAGTCTCCTAATTATTTGTTATCAGATTAATAGACTGATCAGTGATATACGAGCAATGAATAATGTGACGAACGCCATGTGCACAAACTGTCCTCAATTTAAAGTACATTTGGATAAACTGGAGTCCAAATTCAAGAAACTATTAATTGAGCGGAACCAACATCTCAATGAAATCTTTGATATGAAGTCAGTTTTGAAACTTATTTTTAAATTTAAATTTATTTTTTGATGTTTTTAAGACTGGAATCCCTTTCGTCAGCAATAAGTGAAAAAGACGCTCATTTGGCACAACTGGAAATGACTGAACTCAAAAACTCTGGAAACGCCAAAGAAGTCGATAAACTTCGATCTCAAAAGAAGTTTTTGGTCGAAAAGTTGAAACATGAGGTCTGACTATTGATTTATTTTTCATTATTTTTGAATACAATAATAATAAGAAGAAAATGTATAGAATTCTAATCGATTTTTATTTGATGTCCACTCAATAGAATGAAAATCGAGTGAAACTCTTATTTGAAACCAAAGATATTTTAGTCGACATTCAGAAGACATCTCCGAATAATAGTCATAATAAGCAGAAAAACAACACTAAGAATAGTAGAGATCAGCACAAGATTTCGCTTTAGAATATGTGCTGTTCTTCCAACCAATCTATTAATTCTCGAAACAACATAACTCCTGACTCTGATTCCGATCTCATACATACTATTAAACTCGAATCTTGATTAAGAGGTAAAGCTCTGATCTCGAGTTGTAAGTGTAGACCAACAGAACACGACTTCGGTATTTATAAGATGTTAATTATGTGATGATTTCCTTCAGTAAAAGTGATGTGATTTTTGTTAATTAAGACTTGAGTTAAATAATGTTTAAGAACTCAAATAAAAGGTCTAAAAAAATGAGAAAATATTATTAAATATTCCGTTCATAAGAATTGTTATTAAGTCAACTTTCATAATAGATAGGAATAAGAAAATATAGTTTCTATTTATGAGTTTCTATCGTTGATTAATGTGTAAAAAGTTGTAAATTATTTGTAATTTTTCTATAAAAATCTCATTATTTGAACACAGAATTAACACTAGAATTAGCGGTAAATCAATGTTTTCACTGATTAGTCGACAGAAATTTCGAAGAATTTATACATAAATTAGAATTAATGTGAAAAAACTTGATATCAATTTTTTGGGTAAAGTTTTAGTCGGTTTCAAATCAATGGATATCAAGAATCAGTCCATTAAAAGTTACAACAATTTTGAACACTTTCTATATAATACAGGTATCAGAATATCAAATGTTAGGACAAATTCCTTTTCTAAATGTATTAATCAATGTATTGATTGTAATGTGTTTTAAACTATCGTTGAATTTTAATAATTATATGCTTCTAATGTAAACTACTGTCCACTCATTAATGAGTGGATATAATGAAGACAATTGTCTTAAGTCTTATATAGAATTAGTTTTAGTTTAATTCTGTGGCATATCTTATCATAAATTTGTTTTTTATGTAAAACACTGTTTTCATTGACAAAAGACAACCAAAAAACTATTGAATTATTTATGATTTGAAACAATTATCTGCAATACTATAAATACATAAATCTATATAAATATCGAGGAAATACATAATAATATTGTGATATCAAATGAATTGATTTGAATTTGATTTTTCTAATAATTGGTTTTCAATTTAAATGTTATGATAACTATAATCACAATTCCTATAAAAAAAATTTGAGACAATAATTGTTTTTTTGTTGTTCTGTTGAATACAATTAACTATTAATTAATATTAGAGCCAATTGTAATGAAATAACATTTTGCTATTCGTATTATATATATTAGATTTTGAAATATAGTGAAGAAAATTAATTATTTACAAAAAATACATTCAATTCTAATGCCTTATAATTTGAAGTCTTCACTGCCATCACATTTGCCATTATATAACAGAACAGATAATTAGTGAAAATCAACGAAAACTTTATTTGAGACAAACATTTCCTAAAAATTTTAGTAATCATTTGAAAAACAAGTCATTCATTTGTTTTGATGTCAACTCTTTTTTTATATGATTTTTGTTTTTACTAATGACTTGAAAACAATTCTTCCTTTTTTTGAGAGTTTATAATAAAAATTAACTAAAAGTTTTAATGTTATATTTCAGGTGTTGTTTACATCTGTCACCACCTCAGCAAGGTGCTCACTTAATTGGTTTATTAGATTTTTGGTCAATTTCTTCCAGATTTCATCTTTTAATTATTGATCAAAACTTAGGAATTTTTAAAACGTGCGCTTAAAAATATGAACAAGTAAAAGATATACCCAGAAATAATGCAGAAAATTAGAATTTATTTGAATTAATGGTAAAACTATTTGTTTAAACTTTTATTAAATTTTTGGTCAGTGCTTTTTCTTTATAATAAAGGGTTGAACTGATACAACGTATTGGAAGGTGAAATATTAATGTATACATAGTTATTAAAGGGTTTAATCTTTCAATGATTTTGGTAATAGTATTTAAGGATAAAAAATAATGTTAACAAAATTGGAACATTTTTCCGATACCAAGTTATTTATTGAGTTTTCGTATAATATTTAAAAATAAGTGAAAAAATACTTAAAATTAAATTAATTTTATATTTTTAACGGGAAGGGAAAGGGAAGGGAAGGGAAGAAGTGAAAAAATTAAAAAGTTGAAATTCTATTGTATATAATAATCCAGATTCTGATAAAGTTTATGTGGTCATTACATGTATGGCAATCCGGTACATCTCATATAATCTACTGATGAGGTACTTGATGAATTTTTGGAAGTAATAAATTATCAGAGGACTTTTAGGCATTTTGTAGGGCTCAAAGAATAAACCATTAATTGATAACAAAACTATTCTTAATTTGCATTTAATTAAATCCCTTTTCAAACGCAATTGAATTTTACAAATTGAAAGAAACTTTTTCTGTTGAACTCTAACTCTCATTAAATGATTGAATTCTAATTTTGCGGTGAAATAACGAAACGATCCCTTAATTAGTATTTTATGTATTTTCGAACTTTTATTGAATTAATGTTTAATTGAATTAATTTTATTCAGACTTTGAGTTAATATCTATAGATATATTTGAAATATAACTTGGTCACTTAGTTATTGTAGATAAAAATCACCAGATGGCCTTTCAGTAAGAGAAGTTCATGCAAATGACAGGGGAACTTCTTTAACTTGAGGATGAGCTAGGGCATTGTGTCATGTCTCGTTTAATTCATGATGAAATTTTATATAAGAATCTGTAATCAAATTTTGCAAATGGCCATTATCTTGGTCAAAAATCGCCGC
>JAQIXI010001755.1:0-12343 GCA_034700165.1 Galumnidae sp. Gr-Ori-00277 | reverse complement strand
AGAGAGAGAGAGAGAGAGAGAGAGAGAGAGCGTTATTCATTCAATACATTCAATAAACTTTTCAATAGATATACAGAATATAAGGTATTTTTTTCGCTCAGCCCTAAGCCTTTTGGTAACATTAAAGCATAGGTACATAAAACAGCCCGAAATAACATTTGGAAAGCCTGTGCTCACAGTTTCATAGCCTGACTATCAAAAGCTCATTTCAATAAACTCTGGGCTAATCGTCCCTTCGGTTTAGAGTTTTTTATGGCTCTAGTATGAAGTGCTGTTCCTCTCTTTCTCTTTGGTTGTGCTAATAGCTCAGCACACATATCGCCTCTCCAAATATTGAGCAAAAGATAGTACAGGACTAATGTCTGGCCCTTCAGTTAATCACCAAAAAAAAACTCGAGTTTAAACCACTGGAACTCTCGTGGCTTTTGGCTAAACAACCGGTGCTATGAGTTTATGAGCCACGAGTTCACTATAAATAAAGAATATATTATTATTATTATCTTGGCAAAAAATATTTTCAAATGTTTTATAGTTAAGTTTTATGTTATTATCGGTAAGAATTTGTTTTATTTCGATCTAAAACGAGTCGGTGTTTAAAATGACCACAAATCAAAAGTCGATATTATTTCTCGATTTGCTTAAAACAGTTTATTGACTTCTGTCTCATGAAATGAATGTTTTGTTTATTTTTATTTAGAATAAAATAAAGAGTAAATCAGATAATATTTTGCAAAATATTTCTCAAAGGTTTCCAACATTTGATAAGAATTTTTGGAATTTTTTTCTCTTCGAAACAATTTTTATTTAATTATTTGTTTTGTTTTGTTGTCAAACATTTCCTTCAGAAAACCAAAAACCAAAACCAATGAATTGGGAAATAGTTTTGAATTGTTTTCCGGTCAGAAAACTGTTCACAAAATTCACAACAATTCACAACAAGATTTACATAAATTGTTTGCTCTTTCAAAATTGAATGACGCTCTTCAGAACAGGGGATAGCCAAGCACTGTTATTCTTAATAACATTTATAAAATAAACTTATTTTTTATACAATTATTTAAAACAATTATATATTTTTAGCAAAAATTCCCTAATTTTTTGCCCCAAAAGTAATTCTTAAATATTATATTGACATTTAATTCTACTCTTGGTTATTCCAGATTTCAAAAGTATGCAAAATTTTGTTTATATCTTTTGTGTATATCTTTTCGCATAAAAGACAAAAAAAATTTTTCTCTAAAAAACAGTCCAAACATACAATTATTTATGCATATTATGAACGCATGTATTGCTAGTTCATAATATTTATGTAGACAAGGTAGAGTGAGTAGAATAAGGTATAGTCTGGTAAACTTAGTGAAGGCTTTTTTTCTATTCATTAAATTTTGATTTTCGTGAACTGAACTGACATTTTCTCAAAGCGATCAGATCTGATATATCAGATACGAGTACTCTCTTGCAAACAGATATTTATTATCGATAAGCGTTGGAGCACAAGCACAGCACAGACACACAGCCTCTTAAAGGTGGCAGAGCTTCATCATGGGATATCGGACAGTCAACTTGGCTAGATTACATATTTGATAAGATAGTGGATGTGTCGGCTGCAGTAGCGATAAAAGCAATGCCTCTGCACTAAATTATAATATAATAGGAGTTATGGTCACACCATAGACTCAATTGACGGTCAGTTTACTCCAACTGAGCTATAGTTTACTAACCGTTTTTCTGGTGAGAGTCATAGCAAACAATTAGTTATGTATAGCATTATATTTGTCCGCGAACTGAGTCACACACAGAGAACAGTCATAGATATGGTTCGGACATCCACTCAATATATACCCGGCGTTTGTCTATAAATAATATTACATTTTCTGCACAAATATTCTTCAAATATTGGCAATAGTTGTGTAACAAATGTTTTTCATGTGTGAGGCCTTTCCGTTTGCTTTTGGTATCTGAAGCTGTCGATTGTGTGACTCCTCTCAGTTGATGGCCTCTCCCCCTCATTCCTCATCTCCCTATTCCTAAGGGGTGCATACAGTCAGGCCCGACAGCCACTACTGATGACCAATAATTTATTGAATTAGTTTTTCTCTATTGAAGCACAGCTTTCACTGCAAACTGATTACAATTGAAGGACTGATCAAAAAGTATGTCTCTTCTATTATAGACTGACAATAGAACTTCTAAGAGCATAAAAGAAATTTTAATTAAATATGAAAATATCTTTGAATATCCGTACCTTATGGCCAGGCCAGGATATTGAACAAGCTCCAACTTTGATATTCGACATTATTCTTTTCCGCCATTTTTATTATCCATTGAATAAAATCTATATCGAGATTATTGAATAGCCTTTTCTTTTTGGTTTACGTTTTAGGAAAAAAAACTATTTTATGATTTTAGTACCGAAACGTGTGTTTAATATGTTTTTCAATTTTTTTCTGTTGCACAGAATAAGTAGCAGTAGTTTTAGAGCCCCCAATATTAAGCCACTGCTAAATATGATCGACGATAATAAAAATTTTATTTATTTTGATATCAAAAGTAATTTCTTTTCAAAAATATATATATTTTTATCGCTGAGTTTGGTCTCTGGTTTTCGTCTGATACCAAGATTATACATACAGTTATCTATAGATATAAAGATATTTTAAATTACTGTATGTTTTATAAAAAAGAGTTTATCAAAAGTTATGTGTATTTCTTCCCCTATTTTTTTATATACTCATCCCATTGTGTTTTTCCAAAGGAAAACAAATTGACTATGCTCATTGTGCTTATTGTCCTCGTTTATGGATACGGAGTTATGGATTGTCCTCATTTATGAATATCTCTCTCTCCCTTTGCTCAGAGTTCACAATAAGTTTAGATGTGCTGTACTTATTGGGCACAAAATTCCGACAGACGTCTAATAAAATGGAATTTCATTTATTGAACGACTGTTTCCCTCGATATGACTTTTGATCCAAAGGATTACCAGATATTATGAGATACCAGTCCTCCAAATATTTGATATTATTTCGAATAACTCTTTTTCATGTTTACCGACAGAACAACACAAACAGAAAACATTGATAGAACAGCACAAGAGTTATGTTAAATATCCCAAACGAAAGCCCTCTTTGAAGGGAAAGATCGACAAAAATTTAATAATAAAAGTTTCGTTGATTTTATTTTTTTTTTCTCCTTTTATTTGGTATATATTCTTATGACTCACAACAAGCCTTACGGCCATAAAGAGTGAAATCATATGTAAATTATTTGTTGGAAAAAATTTATTCCGACTTTTATTTAGACTTAGAAAAAGGAATAAGCAAGGTTCTCTATTTTAATACGATTATAATGAGAAAACTTTAACTATTTTTCAAAATATTTTTATTGAAAATATTTTATTAAATACTTATTTATGAGAGAATTACTATTTTGATTATAAGACAAAAGTATCCCTCAATGACTACTTATGACTACTTCTGGGCTAAACCTTTGCCCAAAGAATATGAAATATTTTTGTTATTATTATTAACTTTTGATATAATTTTTGCATCAAATGATGGAAAATATTTCTTCTTCTGAATAATGTTTGGCTTAGATTTGTTATGAATTCTGTTGGCGTACACTTGAAAGAGAATATGTGCTACACTGGGATTGACTTGAGCTCAACAAAAAACCTGTGCCATAGCCATCAAATGGAGTGAATCTTTAAATTTCTGAACTCCTTATTAACTCTAATAAGGAGTCTTATATTCAATCATTTTTTATGTGTTAAGAGAAATGAACTGAAATTCATTTTCGATCAAAACATTTCATATATTGAAGTATGAATTGTGGGCTCTGGTATACCATCGGTTCAGCTCTGGACAAATACAAGTCCTGAGGCAATTGCAAAGAAATTTCAATTTTTTTTCTTTATTGCTCTCATCTTTCGTTTGAAGCGAATGTTTTTAAAGTTGTATTTCAAATGAGAAATCGAAATATAAAATCAAATTTTCTCTTCAATCCAATTGAACACTAATATAGCATTTGAGGCAAGGGTATAGCCAAGAGTCTTCATTTTATATAGTTTTAAATAAGAGAATCCATTGTATAATATATTATTTTTATTCATTTATATATATTTTTCATAGAAAATTCACTGATCAAATTTGTTCTTGGTCATTTTTAAATAAAATTTTATGAAATATAATTTATAGACACTTGGCTTTTCCACAACTTTAAAGAAAATTTAAGTTAAAAATTATATTTTTCTCGATTGAATCAAACCTTAAGTATCGGAACCGTCTGTAGAGTCAGTCGTTTTCAGTAGTTTTTGAAATGAAATCTAATTTTTCGTAAGAAATAAAAAAAATATTAAATCAAACGCCGACTGAAGAAAACGATCCGAAAATTAAATGATTGGAAGAGAAGTAAAGACTTATTTTTTTAATAAATAAGAAAATATGAAAAATTCTTTACTAACTTTTTGAGCCGACTTTTGAACAAAATTACAAAATTTAAATGTTTATATCGGGAGAGAGAGAGAGAGAGGGAGAGAGAGAGAGAAAGAGCCCTCCATCCTATTGATCTCATGAGGGAAATAAAATTAACCAATTTTACAAAGAACAGTTTAAACTTTTTCTTTAAAATTGGAAAAAATACTTTCTTTTTAAACTATTTAATAATTAATCAAAAGAAGTTTTCTGTAAAATAATTCCTAATTTGAAAAATACTTAAATACTTTTAAATGAATATTTTTATTTAATTTGAAACCAATAAAAATGTGTTAGTATATAGTTTTGGCAAATTATATGCAATTTATATTCAATTTACTTTTACTTAATTTAATCAAAAAGAAAAAGTTCTGTAATTTATTTAATTATTCGTTTATTTGAAATTTTAATATTTGATATCATGATACAAAATTATAAATAAAATTGTTTTATTGATTAAACTTTAAAATGAATTTAAATGTAGATATGATTTAAAAGTTAAAACTTTTTATTTCAATAGTATTTATTCGTTTTATATTTAAAAATAATCTTGACACTTTTGATTTCATAGACAAATCAGTAGAATCTTTTTAAAACTTTTATATGACCTTTCTCAACTTTACTAAATTAACTATAAAAACGAAATTAAACGTCTATTGAGTATAAGCCTTGTCATTTGCCTTTTAGTTTAATAGTTTATTCCCTAATTTGATAGCACTTCAGAAATTTATACTCCAGTAATAAATCTGGTGTTCGATAACCCAAATATCGTCTGAAGATTTTTATGTGAAAAATCATTGGAAAACCACTATTTGTGTGGAAAATACGTTTAAAAAGACTTTTTTAAAAAAAACTTTAGACCCAATAATAATAATAATAAAGGAGTTTAATCCCATCTCATTTGAGTCCACATCATTAACTTAAATGTCTTCGATAATTATTATTAGCCGAAAAGTATTTAATTTTGTAAAAATGTACCCAAACTTTAAGACATGTCATCTTTTTTCTTGTTTTTTCTTCTGATTCGATCAAAAATTTTATGAAAAATTAGTTTCAGTTCTTTTTTTTACTGAAATAAATACACAAAATTTCATTGAACTCCAATCAACTCCAATAATATCAGTATTTAAGTGTGGGTTTTATGCTTAGAGGACAGACATATTTCCAAAAGTTGATTACCGAATTACTTTTTTTTTATTGTCGAATGTCTGACACTTGACTACACCAACCCTTTTGAAATAATACTTTAAATACTGTAATCGATTCAGACTTTAATTATCTCTGATTCTCTTTAACAAGGTGCAATTTTAATTAGTTTCTTTACATTTGGGATATTTTTTTCAAAATTTAGAGAAAAAAAAAGAATATTTTTATGTTTGAAATCATTTTAATTAAAGTATAGTTCAAATACATATCATTTAATATTAATCAATAAAATACTGGACTCGACTATATTCTTGTTATTAAAGTAATTTTTGTGATTAAATTTCATTTACACGACATTTACGATATATTCATCTCATCGGACAGAAATTGTGAGCCATTTATTAAATCATTAATTTTAAGAGAAAAAAAAGTCCTTTAAATTAGAAATTATTTTACAATAATTTATTGAATTTTTTTTGAGAGAAAAAGAAGTTTTTCCCTGACTTTAATCGAATCGAATTTTTAAGGCACAGCATAAAGAAAAAGAGCACAAAAACAGCCTCCACTGTATAGTATAGAATAAAATTTATTTCTCTATTAAACTAATCGATTAGTTAAAGGCTTTGTCTCTGTTTTTAAGCCCAAACTTCACATAAATTTTTCTTCTGAACCAAAAATTATAATAAATTTTATGTTCAAAACACTTAAATGATATGCAATTTTAGGAGAACAGACTATTTCTGGTACTTTTTTTTTTAAAACTTCACTCCAATGAAAATAATAATGGGTTTCGAAAAAAGCTAAATGTCCTGTGCTTTCACTGCACAGTCATTCACTTTAGGAATAATCACTACTGGAATATGAATTATATGTTTTACTCTTCAATAATGTATTGGAATTCAAATTTGATTTCAATTCTAAAATACAATTCGTTTTTATCTCTAAAAACTGTTATAAAATATCGGTTTTCATAAGTAGTTTAGTATAGATTTTCAGTCAATTATAATACAATTTGTTTTGGCTCTCAATTATTATAATTTGCTTTTTCTCTCTCTTTCAAAGAGTAGGGAAAATAGTAAAGAGTCAAAGAGTTGACTCAATTCTAGTTTAAATTTGACTAAAAAATTCATTTAAAAGTAATTAGTGTTTAAAAAATTGTTTCTTTGTTTTTATAAACAAATGGAGAGAAAATCACTCTTTTCTTGTGGACATCTGCCTGTCGGTCCTTATCCTGTTTATTCTAGCATGGAAAATAACCATGATATAACCACACACTACTTCTTCGACAACTGTCTATCAACAAGGCTTACATAAAATGACAATTTTTAGCCCAAAATAAGAAGGAAAAAACCAATTGTTTAGTCGAAACACTTGAGTCTAATGTTTATATGTTTGTGTGTCTAATATCTAATACAATGTCTACCAGTCCTTCAGATAGGGAACGGATAGGGAAAACAAGAGCACAAAATGTGTTGTTGAACGAGTGGCTGTCCTACCAGTGCGTTCGGAAGTGGATTCCAACTAAATTATAGCTATTTATCTCTGAGTCGAAAGTAAAAAATGTTTGCCAAAAAAAATTCATTTCAAACACAGCGTTCACTTCAAAAGTACTTTACTTTAGACCTAAACTATACTATAGTTGACTCCAATATTTTCTCTTTTTTGCAGACAATAAGTATTTTATGTTTTAAGAAAAATAGGTTTTTATTGAAAGCAAAATAGAAATCGTTATAAACAGAAGCAAAACGAGACTCTCTTTATGAGGACTGCATTATATTTTGATATTAACTATGGGATGGTCAGGCTATCTATGGGAGGGTACCGACTAAACATACGCTAAACATAAGGCAAACCACTCTTTCAGACAAAATTGATAATCGATGCGATTAATTAAAATCAGAAATTATGAAAATTAATTATAGATCATCATGGTCATTAAGGAAATTGATTTGGCAACGGCTCACATCCCTGTTCACATCCTTTACTATTTATTTAGAGCTGATTTCTTGAACTTCAACTTCAGATACAATTGTTTTATATTTTCGGCGATTTTTTTTTGTTTTATCATTTCATGAGTTTTTGGCCGAAAAGTATATAATCTCTTTCTTCACAGACGAACAGTTCTTTTCTCTATTTCTTATTCTGTTCTCAATTCTCGTCTGAATTGAAGCTCTGATTGAAATGAAATCCAAACAAAAAAATATATATAAAATTTTATTCCAATGATTGCTATTGTGTTGTATTATAAACCCATTGACATGGAATGGCTCACAGAATAAGTGGATTCCTTTTCTTTTATTTATCTTTTTTTTTTATTCTTGTAAATTATCAAAGAATGTCACTGATGAATTTTGGCAAAAACACAACACTACTGCTCAGATCATTTACAGACCACTTATTCTTTGCCTTTTTCTCTGAATTGGGAATAAAAAAAAATATTTCCCCTATTCTTACGTCTTCTTTGATTACTCAATAGTGAGAGCACTGGTATTCAAACACAAAATGGCATTCACTTCATGAAAGTAAATGCCTCATATTATTTTAACCAAGGTTTAACAAAAATAATTGTTTAGCAAATTGCTGGATGAAAATAAGCCTATTTTTCTATGGCTATCAACTGAGACCACCTCAAAGAATAGACAAAAAAGAGATACCTTTCCTCTCAATCTTTAGTAATAAGTTTATCGTCAGAGACGTCATAAAAAATAACAGAAACGTCATTCGGAGCGCACATATCGTGTGTCCGTCCGATAAGGACTTCTATTATGAGACTTATATCCGAAAAGAAAATATTTTACAAGAAGTGAATACACTGTTTGTATTGAATAACAATAAGACTTATTCTGTGCTTATATTTATAGTCAAAACAAAACAAAAAAAAAACTAAACTAAAGAAAAGAGATTTTCTTCACACTTGAGATGAGTCTAAAAATGAAACCAAAAGTTGTTTTTATTCTGAATTTATTTTTTTTTAAACAACTGTGTGTCTCAATTTTGGGCTACCTGTGCAGTTGATCACCTGTGCTCTTAAGTGAAACAGATCCTGGTCTGCGGTTTTCAGGGATTGGTGTCTGTGCACTACGAGTAATAGTTTTGCAAAGAGAAGAAAAAAAATTATTCGCATTTCTTAACTTAAAGAGAAGCCATCAAAAGGCAGAAAAAAACTACCTGTGCTTTGGATGGTAGCAATCGAAAGGCATCCCCACCCAAATTACGCTTTGTTTCAGGCCTACTATCAATTATAGTGGGGGTAACAAAGTTATCCACTTTAGATCAAATTACAATTGGTAACTGACCTTTGATCAACAAGGCAATAAATTAGCTTGAAAAGCTTTTAAAAAGTTTATTGTAACATTCTTAATTAAGTAAACGTGCAACTCTTGATTACAATCTTTGAAGATTTACTGACAAAATAAAAAAGAATAGAAATTGTAGCTTATGCACCTTGGCACTTTAAGTGTGAATATTTAATAAAACATGTTTTTTCAAATACTGATTATTTATGAGTTTGAATGGAAGCTAAAATAATAAAGTACCTACCTCATTTGCCTCATATGCCTCATTTGACTCATTTGTTTCATTATTGCTTCACTTTCGTGATTCTCCTACCGTCCACTCCTGTCTGTAGGCTAACCCCTGAGTCCTGTAAAGCACAGGTAGTGTTCATTTGAGTATTAATAATCATAAATTTCTTTCTCTCTCATGAGTTGTGCTTTTCTCAGTTTTGATGCCATACTTTTTCACCGGCCTTTCGGCTCCCTTTTCACGCACTCAACACAACTATTGTATTATTAAAAATATTTTTATTCTTAATATTCAGTGCTTTGTCTGCGAATAAAAGACATTAAAGAAAAGAAATTCCAATTAAATCAAATCAAATCTACTTAAAGGCCATTTGATAGACAATGGCTTTCCCTTTCAACAGAACCGGTGCACTGCCTAACGAAGTGGCATCACATCTGGCCGACACTCAGGGATGGGAACTACATATCAAAAAGAATAAAAATGAAATGAAAGTCAAATGAACACAACTTTTCAACATTTGATTAAAAGCACTGAAAAGTGTTTTCAATCTTTTTTTCTTTAATAAAACAAATTGAAAGTCAAGTCCTTTCATTCGTTTAGCAAACGAGTTGTGAAACGAAATTTTAATTCTGTCCTTTCATTTCGTAATCAGAGTCCATATTATTCTGTGCCTTAATTTTCAATCAATTGTGTATTATAGCAAGGGCGCTTTTTGCACTTACAAATTTATATATTATGGAACTTTTTATGCATGAATGCCATTAATATACGTAATACTCATTTTTCATTCTGTCCTTCAATGGAGTAACCCACTGATGGAAAGCTCAGTGCACTTAAGCTCCAAGAAATTTGAGTGATTTTTCACATCACCATTCAATTTAAGGTCTCCAACTTTTTTTTTACTCTCAATTCCCTGAATGTCTATCCCTTGTATTGCCTCACATTTACATCGAAATGATGTTCAATCAGTCAAAGTATTTAGTTTTTTGTTCTCCAAACTTATGGATGTGCTGCTGCTCTCACACTCCAAACAAAACTCAACACAAAGAGAGCACTGGTTAAGAAGGACTGGAGGACCTTATTTGCCAACCAATATATTACAGACATTTTACTTATATATTGTATTTGCGATTGTATTCAATGATTGAATGGAGAAAATTGCGCGAAGAAAGAACACTGAATAGAGCTTTGCTCATATCCTAACACAATCTCTCTCTCTCTCTCTCTCTCTCTCTCTCTCTCTCTCTCTCTCTCTCTCTCTCTCTCGCTCTCTTTTATGGCAACACTTTTCATATCAGCCAAAGAAACTTTTAGTTATTAGATCGCACAGAATATATGGGTTTTGAATGGCATATGCTTTTAACGACAGATGGACTAAAGACTAGACGCAAAAGAGGACTTTCCTCACACAAACTTAAGGCTTAAGATTAAGTCCCACTTGAAGTGTTGCTCGTCGTCCGGCGCTCTCGTCTTTTAAAGCTTAGTTTCAGCACTTTTTGAAGGAATTTACGTGTGTTTAAAGCACTCGTCTTTATTTGTGACAAATTTTTTTGATTTGAGTCTTTCCTTCCGTTAAATTCTATTCTCTGCTATAGATATGGTGTTTTGCGGACAATCTGTGGAACTATTGGTTCATAATTAATGTGTTAATAATAGTGGACAGACGGTTCTCAACTACAACCTATTCATCGATTTATCTCTAAAGAAATGAGAACTTTATTTATTTGTAAACACTTTTGAAAAGTATATTTTCCACTAAAATATATGACATTTTTTATCTGAAAATTTCTGAAAAATTCTATTTAAAAATTACAGAAAACTTTAACCAAAAAAATATTTCTAAAATTAAGTTCAAAACATATGTTATTCAGTATTTAAACAGATATTTACATAACATATCTTTTTTTACACATCTCTTTACCGCTAATTTCCAATTGAATACTATTCCGTTAAATACAATATTCTGTGTGATTCCAATGAATTGTATGCCAACGGCTATCCAATTGAATATATAGTAGAAAATTATCTGAAAAATACTGTTGTTTTGCCGTTTGTCTGCGGCCAACCTCAGGACACAATTGCTATGTAATGTTGGGTTGTGTACGAGCACACTGTTCTCCTGTCCCTCACAATTCTCCCCCTCTCAGTGTACTAATAATTGCTTAATATATTCAGACAAACAGCACATGGAATGGAAGAGACAGAAAAATAGAGAAACAAATGATAGAAAAGGCATTACATAAAACGCATCGAAAATATGTGTTTAACAAAATTATTGCCTAAAATTAAGCAAATGTTCTAAAAACTACAATTTCTAAAATTTATTATCTGACACAAATATGTTTTTTTTGTCTGGTAATTGCCATTCTTGTAAAAATAGCTGGTGTTGTAGTTATAACTGTAAATTTCTTTGATTGAAAACTTTCCAAATCATTAATATTCTGAATAATAATTATTTGGAAACGTTTTGAAAACACAAAAATCGTTAATAAATGGGACAAAAGACAAACAAAATTATAATTTTTAAATAAAAATATTATTTATTCTGTTCGAGTAAAGCCTGTGCTAATTGATTTTCATAGTAGGACCGGCACTATCCTCTCTAATAATTTATTCATAGACAAAAGGCACTGTTCTTGCAAATCGACAATTGATTACTGAACAGAAGACAAAAAAGGCGTTTATTTAATGATTTCTCATTGAAAGCCCACATCATATCAACGAAAAACGGCTTTTCATTTGTGTTTTGATGAAAATATTAATTTTCTTTCATTTTATAAAAACCTTCGAGAAATTGCGTGAAATTTTCAAATCACCCATCAATTGATCAATTGAATGGAGTCTTTGCAATTTGCAAAAGCAAGGGTTAGTCATTAATCTACGTACTAATTGACTTATGCCAACAAATAATGATTCATTCAAACAGTTGGATAACAAACCGAAACAAAAGTATTGTTTAAAACATATTTTCAATCAATTGGTTTCTTTCGAGTGGTTTCTCAAGTGTTGAGAACTTATTTTTGACACAAAACTGGGATATTTCTCATAAATGGATATTATTGTTATCCATTACAGTTAACGACTGTTTTTCTCTCTATACTAATGAATGAGTCAAACAAATCCATTAATCAATTGAATGAATATATTTAACAGTTTCTCTCTCTCTCTCTCTCTCTCTCTCTCTCTCTCTCTCTCTCTCT
>JAQIXI010001754.1:0-12346 GCA_034700165.1 Galumnidae sp. Gr-Ori-00277 | reverse complement strand
ATTTAAATGAAACATCAATTCATTGAATTAATTGCAAAACAAAATGATTTTATTGTAATTTTATTCTTTATATAAATTGGTTGTAATAAGAGTTCACAAGAATTACATAAAACGAGACATTAAAAGTTTAGGCATTTCTTTTCTAATATTTTTATTGATTACCATTTCGTACGTAATTCACATTCAATGCCCACACAGTTTAATGTTATCTTATAGAATATTCTGTCCTTTCATACATAATAGAAAAGACTAAATCTAAGATTCTTTATCTAAATGTCTGGTCTTTGTGTCTAAATTAAAGAATGAGTCCAACATTTTTATTGAGAAACTCTTAAAAACAAATTCAATAGAAATGGTTTAGTAAAGAATAAATACTTTTATCACTAAATTTTTATATCAAATGTTTTTTGTTAAAGATTTAAGAGTTAGTCAATGGATGGTCAGTGATAGGGGACTGTAGTGGACATCCATTTAGTTTCTAATGAAATGAGAGTTTGTCTTCTCATCATTAATTTGATTGCCTTTTCATTCATTCACTTAAAGATGACTTTTTTTCTACATTAACGAAAAGGGGAATTAGCAAGATAGATTTTAGTTTGATAATTGCTAAAATAAATGATCAGGGTTATTAATAATAACTTATTATAAATAAATAACAAACTATTAATAACCTTTATGAACATTAGTTTGAATTTCAAACTCTTCAAGGAAAATGTTCTTTGAATTAATTTCCAAGAATTATATGAAAAATACTAAAAAGTCTGAAATAAGTGAAGACTTAAACTTAAATTTTCCTCAAAAACTCAATTTATATAAATTATTTAATTTGATTTTATCCTCTCTTTAAATGTATTCAATTAGAAATACCTTTAAGTTATAAGCTTCAGGTTTTTTACCTTGTACGTTTTGGCAGACATACAGTTGTAAACTTGTAAACTTTAAGTGTGCAAATGGTTAACTTACAATTCTGGTATATTTGAGTTTTAATGGAATAAATCTTTATTAGTTGTGGTTTGCATTTCCAGACAATAATAAACATTGTTTTTAATGGAAGATGAAGTAAAGCAATGAACAAGGCAAAATGCACACCATAATATATATTGCTTACATTCTTTGCTTTTATGATTATTTTTATGAGTTTATACCTCGTGTTTCATAACTACTAAAGTCTGTGCCATAAATACTAAACAAAAGAGAAATTCTCAAAATTCTATTATTATTTATAATTAATTATAACTTAAAAATAATTTTATTAAAGAATTCATAATTTATTTGATTAACGAATAGATATGTTTTTATTCCCAAAACATAAATAATTCATTAAAAATGTTGACATTAATTATCTTTAGATTGGAGGTCAAGTTTGTCAATTACCTTGATCAATTTCCAAAGAAATACATAATTCTAAAATGGACTTTACTCTGTTTATTATTTTCTGTTCAAAAGTCTTGAAAATCTATGTTTTTATGTGAAGTGTTTGTGACTTAAAGAGACTCTTTGTAAGTGATTTTATTGATTGCGAGTAAAAACGTTATTAATAAAAGGGAATTCTCTCTCCTCTGACTCTGACTCTGAAGTTGACGAGAATAAGTCAGAAGTGATTTCAATAAATATATTGGACGGGTATTAACAAAAACAACTTATTATTGAATTCTATTAATATATGAGTAATAAATATATTTTGATAAGTATAGCACTCAGGGATCACATGAATGGCTTTCAGTCAATTCGCTCTCAAATTAACTGATTTTCAGTAGGATTTGATTCGAGAAAATTCGTACAAACATTAGACTAAAAGTGTGTGAAAAACAAAGTTTAGAAAATTTGATGCAAATCGATGTGAGAGTCAGACTCTGTCACTACTCTTATGAAACGCAAACCGCAGTCTCTCTCTATTTTGGGATAATCTGTTGGACTTTAAGTTAGCTTTTGATCGATCGTTAGATAACTCTAATAAAGTGTTCTCTCTTTGCAATAATTGCGGACAAGAATTGTGAGCGCATTAAATATAATACAGTTTTGTCTGACTTTTCTATACTCTTAATGTCAGTACTATTTTATACGGCAATGAATTTTAGTGATAGAGAGCTCAACAAATGACACAATAGTTATCTTTTTATTGATTTAACTGAAAAGAGAGACGACTTCGCGGATACTTCTGACTGGTCTCTCTTCCAAAGCAATCTTCTCTGCCTATAATGCAGTCGAGAATTATAGACATTTTTCGTCACCTGTGGATCGGTAGACAATGGGCTGTGCAATCAGTAAAGTTCATACGCGTATAATTGATTCATCGAAAGGCATATCGTCTATCAATATACAGGTGGTCGACATCAATAACATCGTCTCCTATTTCACTGATGACGACAATCCTAATCCCAAATGTATTTTTATATTCGGTTCGTAATAACTTTTTTTTCACTCATTTCATTTGTTAGGAAAAGTCATACCAACTATTTTTCATTTCCAAACCCATTAGTGAATAACTTTCTCTCAATACCTTTAAAATGCAATTTATTTTTTATTTTTGATTTTCGCAAAACTATTCACTAAATATTTTTTTTGCATAAAATCTTGTTTTCTATAACTCACTTATATAATGAAAAATAGTTTTAATGCATTTTTAATGCGATTTCAACGCATAATATGAATTTCAAATCGAGTATAAAATGAATGCGTGATTTCAGTATAGACTTTTTGCTCGGGTATTAGATTTGCAAAGATTTCCATTTATTTCTTTAAGAAATAGACTTCACTCAAAGGACTGATTTATATTAACATTTAAGGTGGTTCGGGATCTAACAAAGGACAGTTTATTTGGGAACTTTTGCAGCTCTGCCAGCAGCGCACTGAGACGGGCACCGGCCCTGAGACGGGTGTCATTTACCACTATATTGATGTGGAAAAACTAATTGTAGATAATATCGGAAAACGTATTAAAAGATTGACGTCAGAAAAGTCAGTCGTCAATAATAGTGTTAATAAAGATGACAACGAGTCTGTTGTCGTACAATCAGATACCTGTCAGACCGATGTTAGCATCAAAAGTGGATCCTCTGATGATCTCAAGACTAAAATGCTTTTATACGCAAATGTTGTCACAAATAATTGGGTTTTGAATCTCATAACTAAAGAAATAGACAGACATTCAGTCGATAATAAAGAAAAAGTATTTGTCGTTAATTTGATCCCAAATCGTATTAATTTATTTCGTAATTGTCTTTACTTAAGACAAGCGCCCAGTTTTGTGAATTTCCATTTCAATTATATAGCAATCAATTTAATAAAAAACAATTCCAAACGTAAAGATTTGGATCAATTGGCCTCCAATTCGGGTTATGACGAAGTGAACAGTAATTTCATTAACTATTTTCGGTTAATTAATAAACTAATTGAAGTCAAAGTAGAGGATAATCCCATCAAAATTAGAATCAAATTAACCAAAAATAGCAAAAACCCGATTAAGATATCATCAAAAGAAGAACTCTTGAGTTTCATTCTTTGCCCAAAAAAGGACGGAATGGAAATCGATATAAACTCCTTAGAAATCAATGACACCAATGAATGCCAGAATGGACTCGTTTTTGTCATCAAAAATGAGATCGAATTCGAAGAAAATCAAGTCTTCATTTTCGATGGCAATGATTTCAACCCATCGTTTGTCAGAAAATTTATAAAAATTTATTTCGAACTAAAGGATAGCTATAAATCCGATGCCATTATTGAACACAAATAAGTACTTTCGAAGTCAACGATTCCTGTCTGAAGCTATGGTTGAGCTCAATATATGATTAAAAGTGAATTCCCGTCCAATTGACCACAAAATTATTTCAATAAAGTAATCCTCGCGATTAAGTGCCGTTAAAACAAATTTCTATAGAAATTCATTTGTAATTATATTTTATTCCAAAAATTTAATTTATATAGAAATCAAATTAAGGGTTAATTAATGTATTGTTATGTATTGTGTGATGAAGCCTATAAACATAGCATATAAGCATGCTGAATCATTTTTTTCAATTAAAATGCTTTCTTTGAAGCAAAGTTTATATTCAATTATGAAATAATTTGATATAATTTCGTTAAAATAATAAATTGTTTGTCACCTAAACTGTTAAAAATGGTAAGACTTGCGCTAAATTTACCTCTGATTTTATCGATTTATGAGATTTCATTATTTTGAAAGAATTCCTCAAATATTTGTTTTGACTCTAAATTTTTAAAAAAATGTTGAATAAATAAATTTTATAATTCATTGGTTTTTTACCCAAAAGTAATATCTTTTTAGACTATAATATAATTGGAAATAATTTTTTGATTTTTGTATCAGAATTTAATGAATAGAATTGATTTCAAATGAGAATCTCAGTGTTTACTCATTTTTTCTTCGGTAAAATTAGTCTATTTTTATTGAATTGACTTAATTGTGTAATATTTCAGGTAAGAATAACCAAGTACAATTTTCTACACAACTACTTTTTTATGTGATTTTTTTGCAAATAAATTGATGCTCAAAATGACATCCCTTTGGATATTCCCTTTTTTTGCTGAAATTTGATTTTCTCAAAGAAGTCTATAAATCCATTTTTCTTTTCGATTACTAAAGGAATTGAAGGGAAAACACATTTTTTTCTTATATTTGATGTCAAATCTAATTCTTAGAGAAATTTCAATCAAAGTTTTGAAAGTAATTTGTTTTCCAATTCTATTATATTATAAAACTTTTTTTTCTATAATGTTTGACATCAATTATTATTTGTTTTAATTAACTGAAAACAAAACATAAATCATTTATTAAAACTTTTAGTAAAAGTATTTTATGTCAACTTTGAGTCAATTTAAAATTCAAATAAATTTTGGTTTAATATTTCAGTGAAACTAAACTCTCAAATGAAAATCCGATTAAATTATGTTTGAAATCAATATTAGAATCGCGTGAATACAAGACATTAGTTCTGAGAATGTGTTGGTTTGAAAGGAAAGCAACTAATAGTAAGTAATACAATAGAATAGAGACCCAAATCGGACTGGAATGGACTGGATTGGACTTTAGCCTAAATATTCCACACTCTGACCGCATGGATCTGTGAAAAGTAGGATGGGATGGACCTAGGATATTGTCCGAAAATTTTAATAGAGAATAAAAAGTCTATCTATAATCTAATGATCTAGATTCTAGATCATCTTGAAAATTATTTAAATAAAAAGAATATTAATCGAATGATGTTTACTTAAAAAAATTATTTTTAAATATAAAATATCAAAAAATTTGTATTAAAATATTTTCAATGACTGAAACTATGAATACTTTAAAAATAAAGAGAAAATTTGATATTTGTTTATAAAAATAATATAATTTAAAATTTTCGGACTCAACCCACGATTTTTTATTCGATTTTGGTCTCTACTATAGAAATATAAGATTCAATGTCTAAGAATAGTAGTAAATCATAACGAGTTTATTAAAGCGCTCTTAAAATGAACAAAATGTGACCAAAATAGCAAAATGTTCTAGCATAAATGCCACAATCGATATGATTCACAACACATATTATTTGGAATTCAGTTCAGTAAAGTATATAATCGACTCCTTCTAAGTTTTCTATCGTTGAAAAAGGCTTTGAATTCTTGATAACTATTTTTTTATTCGATGCTAACAAACCTTATTTAAAATATTCAAAGCAAAGAAAAATCTAATTATTAGGGAAGAGTGAACTTAATCTCTTTTATTCCTTAAAAGATTGTTTGGATTTTTTTAAATTAAATATTATTCAAAAGTTTTTACAAAAGGAGTAAAGAAGTGATGAATGCTTTCGATTATTAATACAATTAATGGTATTGTCTTCAGACACTTAATTAAAAATTTGTGATCAATTTTTGTCTCAAATTTCAAAAATAAAGCCAATAATAAAATAGTGTATACACTGTATAGTATTCTGGGCTAATATTTGATTATTATTTGTTAGTAAGAATTAATTAAATGACAAAATGTTAGAAATATATACAATAAACCATTGCATTAAATATGACATTATATAAGACAGGGCTTAAGTAAACAGAGAGTAGCGGTAAAAACAGGCAATTATTCGACAGTTTATGATTTGATGCAATAGAACTCAATTCTCTCTTTTAATCCCAATATTCTGAATACACGACATTTATAGCACAGAATAAGGCAGAGCCGCCATTCGCTCTAAGTGTTCAAACATCCATTGATTTTTTCCATCTTTATTTAGAAATCAATGAATCCATAAGAATGTTGTGTTTACTTCGCTATCATTTGAATTTTCCATTGAATTCATTTTAAATATCAATTAATTGATGGCTAAAACAGAACTGAGTAATAGTAAAAGTCTTTGTGTGTTAGGAGTAGTGGTCTGTTGTTTTGCTATATTATGGCCGAAGATATTCCTACCAATGTTTCAGTCGGCCCTCACACTGACGAGCAGTTCCAACGACAACTACAAAAGTAAGTACTTCTATAAAGAGGACATAATTTGTTTAATTGGTTCGACTTCTTTAGAGGATTACATTTACGAAAGAAATCGATAAACATTTTTATTTATAACTCACATAAAAGGCAAACATTTATTTCATTATTTTTATAAAAGTCTACACAAAACGTATGGTTAAAGGCATTGACTCAGAATATTCTATAGAAAATCATTGCATTTGTGAGTTATCTCTAAGTAAACAGAATTCAATGATCGAAATGAATTGCATTTCACTAATTGATTGAAAACTTTCCACAAAATAATAAAATACTTAAAATAGCGCTTATTTTTGCAAAAATTAGTAAAAAAAAGCAAACTTTCAAAAAGGCTTTAAATAAGAAATTGAAATTCCACTAATTTTATAATTATATGCTAGGTGATATTATTTTGCTTCCACCAAAAGTAAGGCAGGCTATGAAAATGTCGAGACCTGAACAATTGAGAAGACTTCCCGGACGGGTACTGAAACAGATCCTTATTAAGGATTATATGAATTCATTATTAAAGTCTGATTACAGCCCTTTCAGAGCGACAACAAAATGAATACAAATGAAATTCCGCGAACGGGAGGTCTCATGGCTTTCGTTATGCCTCTCTATACCATTGGAATCGTTGTCTTCTTCTTATACACCATTTTAAAAGTAATCACATATACAGTTTGTGCTAGATCAATCATTTTTTAATGCTATTTATTTAGAGATTTATACTAATTAGTGGCCTAGGTGGTCTTTTAAGCTATATTAATACAAAGAGTCTTATTTACTTTTCGAGAAAATAATTCGAGCAAGGAAAATAATTTAATGACTCGAAGCAAAGTTCTATTTCTCAACATTTTTATTAAAATTAAATGGAATTTATTTTCTTTTCAATCAAAAGATGGTATTTAGGAATAAATCAGAAACTGATGGACTCGAAAATGAATTTGAATTATCAGAAACCAAATCATTTGTTAAAGATTTTCAAATGGACCCGGAATATAGAAATGAAACTCTCGATAATGAATGCGAGGATAACTCAAAACGAGTAAACTATCAAAATCTTAACAAAAATACAAAACAAAATTTACAGAAAAAATACCAAAAACCTGACGATGTTTTGAAAAATTATGGTAAAGATAAGGGTAAGTTTTGTTTACTATTTTTATGCTCACTTTTATATCCACTAAATTAATAAAAGAAAGCCTACAAACGATTTTCATTTAAATGATAAAAAAAATAATCTGACAAATGCTTGAAGCGATTCTTATTATTAAGATATTATTAGTATTTTTATTATTGAGGTCATTTTAATTATAACTTGTAAACTTTCAAGAGTCTTATATTAACGAATCCGAAAGTATCCCATTTTTACTATTTTTTTCTCCATAAGTCTAATGATTCATAAAATTGTTTATCAATAATACAGTAAAACCTTTATATGTGGAAAAGGGGTCGGAATTGGCTAATGACTAGTAATAAAGATTTTTGTGATAAAGTATGTGATTTCAGAGTAGAAGTCTATTCGTGGAAATAGTTTTCTTTTGAGGAAATGTTTCCTTAGATGAGAAGAGGTCTGACTGTATAGAATTGGTTAGGTTTTGATGAGTACCAAAAGATAAATTCCTGTTTGATATGAAGTCGATTTGAGACACGAAATGGGGATAAATTCAAAATAGATTAATGTTTACCGCATATAATGTCAATATTTATTCAGACAATAGAAAAGTTGTTTTCAGAGGAAATCTCTATTTTTCTTCGATTTACTGCATTTGTGTTCTTTTAGATATGTAGTTCTTGGAAAATTTAAAAGTAGAAAGAATTTCTTTGAAATTAAATTAGCATTGTTTTAAACTAGGTTGTTTCTATAAGAACTATATTCTAATAAAGAATGAAATCTAATTTATTAAATAACTTTTTTTTAGAATTCGTCCTCAAATGTTATATCTCTTATGATTTACTTATAATTTAGTCGCAAAACTCAAACTAAAGTTAGATTTTTTCCAAAATAAGAAATATTTGAAATTTTGGATTAAAATCTTTTTTCTTGAAATATCGAGAGATTCCTTGATTTGAACTAATATTGTACTCAATTTTTTATTTCAGTTTATTATATAATATTTAGAAATATATGAACTGAATTTGAATGCATTATCGGTGAGACATTACAATGCAATTCATTGCACTGAATATAAATGCATTAAAATTGACAAAATTGTATGTATTTTCTAAGATTATTCAAATTTATTTCAGTATTTCATTGAAACTAAAAAATTGACTCTTTCTTAGAAATAGAAGATTTATATTTCGTTGTGTTTGAGTAAAGTCTTATTAAAGTCAAGTCTTTTGGGTCGTAAGACTTGGAATTTGAAAATAATATTTGTTTCGGAATTGAAAAATAAAATCAATTTTCTATTAGATTTTGAGACAAACATTTCGATATCCGATTACTTTATTTGTTCTAAACTTACCCTTTAATGTCATCCCAAATGTTTTCAAATTAAATAGAGCCAATATTTTATAAATACCTATTATTATCAAGTTCATCTTAGGATTTAAAAATAATCGGTCAAAAAATTGTTTTGTTTTTGAAAATTTCTAAAACTTTTTTGAATAAAAGCAATCAATTATTAGAATATATGGAAAATTTGATTTAACAAGATTGTTATGATATGCATTCCATCTATTATTAAACCATAATAATAGACAAATCATTTCTTTTCAATTTATAAAAGATTGGAAATATTAATATAAAAATTATTTTAATGAAGTCATTAGTATTAGAATCAAATTATTAGACAATTATTGTCTCAATTTTTAATAAAATGTTAACAATTTTTTTCTTCACTATTTATTTGTATTCTTAGTTTCAAAAGCACTTCACGTATTGATTAGAGATATGGAAGAGTTTAAGGCAAAACTCCTGGAAGTGGAACAAACCCGACAACAGATTAGAGAAAACCGTTTCGTAGACGAACGACAAAATTTGCCAAACATTTCCTCCAATCAGGTTCTCATTAATCTAAAATTCCTAATTAACCCAATTCTCAATTTAACATGCTCTTTTTAAAGATCTTATAAGAAATTAATAATATGCGACTAAATTCAGAAAAGTTCTTAAATAGAAATAAAAATATAAAATTCATATAAATATAAAATTTCCTCAAATTTTTGGGTCTAAAAAATTTCTATAAAATTTGATTAAAATTACTAAATATTTCCTAGAAGTTTAAAAAAAGATAAAGTGATAAACTATTTCGATTACTCATATAAGAGAAGTATTACCCATATAAATCACTGATATGGAATTCATTCATTGATACTACACTGTATTTCCTTAAAAAAAATAGTCTGGATAAAAGTTAAAAGTACCACAACTTATTTAACATGCATTCAATAGATTATTCTATGAACACGTTTTTTAAAATCAGCTACTAAATGAGAAAAAGTGTTTAAAATACTTTTGATTTCATTAGAGGGAAGAAAATGAAAACCAAATTCAGGAACAAAAGAATAGGGAAGAAGTGAACGAAGAAAACACGACTGAAGACAATGAAAACGAAGAAAATAAAGAAAACTCCGAACAAAACGTTTGTTTAATTTAAAAACAAAAAGTGTTTCTAACGTTTCAATTATTTTCAACAGAAAAGTGAATCCGAAGTGAATCGCAATTCTGATAATGAGTTTACAGATGAAAATGGTGTCAATGAAGACACAGAACAACTCATACCTCAGGAAGAATATGAGTTCAAAGAAAAATTGGTTCAGAATTTAGAGTCATATTATTGGGAATCTCTTCTTAAAGGAATGAATGATTTAAAGAACTTAAAGGAAGAATAAAATTAATAAAACATTTGTCGAACAAATTTTTAAAAAAATAAAAATGAAAATTAAGTGAAAAATATTCGACAATTAATTTATAGCTTTTAATTCAAGACTCCTATAGTTAACTAATAATTTTATGGCTTTCAAATATCCCATCAAAGTTTTCCTTACTTTTAAAAAATCTTAATATTAGGTTTCAAAAGTATAATTTTTCAATTATAATTACTATCAAGGTACTTGTAGAATTTTCCAAGCTGGGATAAATAATGAATTGATTAAGAATTATAAATAGTTACCATGGATCTTGTTATATGCTAGCTAAATCTGTTAAGGCCATCATCTAGTTCAATTATAAAGAGCATATTCTTTAATATGTTGTTTAATATTATATGATTTTTTGATTTATATAATTTAATTTCCATTAAAATTAAAAACTTATCTAGATGTTCTTTCTACTAAGCATCAAATATATCTAAATTAGCAAAATTAACCAAGGTCTTTAAGATATTTTTTACTGATATTCAGAATATCTTGTAAAAGGGATTACAACAAATATATCATTAATATATTAAAAAAAGTTTTTCAAAACAAAAGTCAATTTAAGAGAAATAATAAATTAGTTGTAATTTCCATAAAAAAATAATAGAAATAGAATTGAAATGAATGAAAATGAATGCCATTTAATATTAGCCTTTAATTTAAGTAATCGATTGGAATCGGAGTCAATATTTCAATGCAAACGTGTATTCATTGGTATTCAAGGATTAAATAAAACCTCGTTTTTTGGTTACAATAGAAGGGCTCAAATCGAGATCAAGTCTCACGACTTGTAAAAGTTTTGGCATTACTTTAAAGTTTAGTTTATGTTCGCAATAAGTTTTTGTCATTTCTTATAGAAATGTCGAATTGCAAAGACTTCAGCGGAAAAGTCGTTATAATTACGGGTTCGTAAACTTTCCCCGAAATTTCTGTTATTTAATTAATTATTGAAATTTAGGCTCCAGTTCTGGCATAGGAGAGGGTATTGCTATTTATTTGGCCTCTTTGGGAGCACAAGTAGTCGTCACTGGAAGAGATGAAAATAAGATAAGAGCTGTGGCAGAGAAATGTCGACAATTGTCTCAACAGAAAGTGTTGGAAGTGGTCGCAGATCTCACTAAATACGAAGACATCGAAAAACTCATTTATGAGACAATCAATGAATTCGGAAAACTCGATGTTTTGGTCAATAATGCGGGCATTTCTTTGTTTTCTCCGATAGAGAGCCCGGATTTAATGCAGACCTACGACAAGACATTTGATACTAATGTTCGCGGAGTCGTGTATTTAACGAGTCTTTCAGTCCCTTATTTGGAGAAAACTAAAGGGAATATCGTAAACGTTTCGAGTGTTTGTGGACTCAGACCTGTCTGTAACCCATTATTTCAATAGAATTCAAATTATTAGTAATTCTTAATATTTGTTGAAAAGTTGGTTCCGTTGACTGTCTATTCAATGGCGAAATCGGCTCTCGATATGTTTACTAAATGTTTGGCTCTAGAATTGGGATCGAAAGGGATTCGCGTCAATAGTATTAAGTGAGACAAATGACAATTGTTTACAATAAATGAGTTTTGTTTGCATTAAGTCCGGCCTCAATTCGGACCCCAATCTTCGAGAAATTCGGTTCGGATTCGTTTTCATTGGAAGAAGTGGTCAGAATGAGTGCTAAGTTTTATCCCGTCGGAAGAATTGGAGAAAGTATTGATTGCGCCAAAGCTGTCGCATATTTGGCTTCAGATGACGCCTCATTCATATCGGGAACACTTTTACCGGTCGACGGCGGGTCTCTCTTCGGGAATATGACTTCACCCGACGAATAGATCAATCAGTTCTTCGAGAAATATTTGTTTTAAATTTTATTAAAACCATTTTATATCGGAATAAACTCTGAATTTTGTTAATCAAATATATTTATCAAATTTAATAATAATTATATATAAATTGTATTAACTTTTTTAATGACATAAAGTTTAGTTTAATTTATTTGATTTAAAAATTAAATCATAGAAA
>JAQIXI010001753.1:0-12348 GCA_034700165.1 Galumnidae sp. Gr-Ori-00277 | reverse complement strand
ACAATCCTCTTCAGAACACATATCAATATCCTTGAGTTCAACATCTTTTTTAAGGCCCTGAATAAAGAGAGGGTAAACCCATCTGTAATCAGAGAAATATAAATTACATGTAATGATCATTAGAAAAAACTCACGTGCAATAGACCTTGCTCAGTGGGTTACACTGGTCATATATACTTGGCTTGGTAATTATCCTTTTCTCATTCATTGTTCGAAATTTAACACAATTTAAATAAATGAACTAAACTATTTTTACTTGTACATTTGAAGTTTAGCCAAAATTATTGTACACTTCTTGAATATCTCTTAACTGCTGTGCATTTAACACAATATTAATAAAGTAATAAAAAAGTAATAAATGATATCCAATGAAAATATTTTTCTTATCAAATATTTTAAAATTGTGACCAAATCAGTGCTCTTGGTCCAAAGTTTATTCTGAAAAAATTGATATATTTTTTATTGAAAACGAAAAATAAACGTTCAATTATCATAATGATAATTTATCTGATAAATTTATACAAGGGATGAATATTTATGGAACGGGGGGTGAAATATTTTATTATATTTGCTGTATGCATTTAACAAGTTATTGCAGTGACCAAGATCTATTTTCAAATAAACTGTTACATATTATTTGACTAAACACATCCCATCAAGATACATTAATTACATTCACTCATCTTGTTTAAAATAAATAAATTCTTATAAAACTTTCCTTACTCATTAATATAATGATATACATGAATAAGCTTAATATGCTTGCTCATGTTATATAGCGTACGCACAAAATGAAATTAAAAATTAATTGTTAAAGGCCCTGGAGAAATAACTGAATAATTAAGTCCGAGTTGTTAAAAAGGTGGACGCATTCAATGTAGTGCCAGTCATTCCATTTAGTCATTTGTTTATAAAACATTTGTTGACTTTTAGCGCTGAAATTCATCTGCTTTTGTAACAAATGGATAAATTCTATTCGTTTATTAAATTTATTTTAGATGTGTTTTATTCATTTTAATAGAAATAATATTGATTCAATATAATTAACCTAGATAAATAGAATCGTGTAAATTTAACATGACTTTCATAAAGAAAAACCTCTGGTATTCGTATTATCAACATTTAAAACGGAGTGTCACATAAATGAAAATATATTGGAGACATAGCGTTCAAATATCCTTTATTTTATTTAAAAGAAAAATTTGTTTAAAAAGCAGCTCCTGTGCACTACTTGCATAGCTCTGTTTTATATAAATATAGATTATATGATTTTCACACAAAAGTTGTTTACATAAAAAGTGTTTTCACATAAATATATATTTATCGGATTATTTTTTTCATAAAACATTAGTTTATCTCAAATTATTCCGTTATATTGAAAGGTTTTACTAAAAAATTGGTGCCAAATATATTCATATTCAAGTCCTAAATAGAAGACAATTTAAGTGTTAATGAAAATATTAAAAAATTATATTTTTTAATTGACAAAGTTCTGACTTCATTAATTGTTCATAGTTCAATATTACAAAGATAAAATAGTAGTTTTAAAATTTTTGACATCTAATTATTTAATTTTATTCATTCAAGATAATTTTTATTGTTAATAGTTGAGAAACATTCAACTAATTTACCAAAAATGACTTCATTTGTGAGTGAATTCAGAATTTTTGATTATTTAGATAAAAATATCAGACAAAGTGTGAAAACCATTTTCATTATGAAACAAATGACAATTTGCATAACAAACAAAGACCAAGTTTATGGATATTATAATGATATGCTTGAAAAAATGGGCTATGAAAAACAGTCTTCAAACAATCATTTTGTGTTAATCAATGAATTGTGTGATAAACAAATACAAGACTTTTATTGTTCAAAAATTGAAATCGAACTAGGTTATATGCTCGCTCGTGGTGAAGATAATAAGATATATGGCTGGGGACAAAATTTATCTAAGCAAATTGGTATAAGAGAGGTAAAAATAGAAAAATGGACGGATTATCACAAACCAGCACAAATAACATTTTTTGACCACAAGAATATTATTGACATATCGTGTGGTTATGATCATTGTTTAGCCCTTTCCAGTGAAGGACAAGTCTATGGATGGGGAAGTAATGACTACTTTGGAATCAAATTAAATGATGTAATAAAAGATTCCGAAATTTGGGAACCGGTTATGATTGACTCAAAGTATGGAATCGAAGAAAAAGTTAAATACATTTGTTGTTTTGCAAATCATGCGGTTTTATTGACTATCGATAATGTTATTCATATCTTAAGTGAAGAAAAATCGGAAATAATTATAAATAAATATTATAAAAATTGGGAATCAAATGCTTCACAAATAATATTCGGGAATACAAATTATGATTTTAAAAATGATAGTTTTTATATTGATTGTCTCGTATTATACAACGATAATAGATTGTGGTTTTTTAGTAATAAACCCATTGTGAGACGGGAAAATGGAACAAGTACAATCGAAAATATATATTATAAAAATGAAGTTTTTCTCGTTGAAACTAATAATGGGTTATATAAAGTGAGTGATTATGAGAAAAGTTCAAAATATTCAGTAATTATCAAAACAAAATACAAAACTATATTTGACTTTTGTTTGCTTCGTTTTAAGTCGACTCATAAAACAATTCATTTAATAAATGACGGGATTTATGTGAATAACATTGAATTGAATCTAAATTCTAATTCATCTCAAATATTGTTCGATTCAATGAAATGCATTTATAAAAATTTTGAAGAATTTTATATTGAAAATTACAGTCAAAAACCATTAAATAAAACTTTAAGAAGTTTTCAAATACTTAAAAGTTTTCCAGAAAATATTGACACAAATGTTAAATATTATCATCAAATCGGGAAATATTCTATGATTACCGATGATTACTCCGCGATATTTGTCATGAATGACAACAAAGTCTATGGAATTGGATGTAATTTAAACGGATGTTTGGGTTTGGGTCACAACTATTTTGTCAATGAATACACACTAATAGAAGAATTATGCGATCAAAATATAGAAGAATTTTTTTCAGAAAAAAACAATTTTAAGTGTTCTATCTTCGCGAGAACTGCTAATAATGAAATATTTGGTTGGGGTATGATTTGGGGTAAAGATTTACCTAATAAGAACAATTATCAAAAACCAAAATATATTGACTCTTTTAAAAATAATAATATAATACAAATATGTTTCGGATATTCATATTATTTGGCCCTTTCTTCTTATGGATCTGTCTATGGATGGGGTAATAATGAGTGTGGACAGGCAGGAATAGAAAATAAAGAAAAGTATATTATTGAGCCAGTTAAAATAAATTTTAAACATAAAAATCAAGAACTGAAAATTAAATATATTTCTTGCTTTCTTTTCACTTCTTGTGCCCTCACATATGATGGAAATGTGATTTTGTGGGGTCAAATTGGAGAAGACTTAAAATATAAGGCGTGTTTGATTGAACTAAAACATATTGAAAATATACAATATTTAAATTATAAATTTGGTTATTTGAGCAAAAGTAGAAAGTTTTGTATATATATAATTGTGTTAATTATAAAAAGACATTAATAGAAGATAATGTAAATAAAATTATATCCAGTTATGAAGAGAATTTATATTTTGAAAAAGAAGATAATATTTATAAATATGATCAGTTTTTGAGTAAAGTGACAAAAATTAATTATTCAAATACATTTGAATATAATCTCTACGAAAATCAAATAATTGAGGGAACTATTTATTTCACAACTGATGGATATCTCAAGAATTATAAAATACGAGTCAATGAAAAGTATTCAAAGGACTCAAATGAAAAACTTCTAATAAAATACACCGAAAATATATTCGATGAAAAGTTTGTAAAGTTTTTCGATGAATTTGTCGAAATAGGATCAGGATATTTAACCAAAGTATACAAAGTTAAGGATAAATTAAATAAAAAATATTCTTCTGTAAAGAGAATACAAATTGAAGGTATGATTTTATTAAATTTTAATTATATTAATTAAATATTATAATTATATACTTAATTTTAGATGAACTAAAAGCAAAACTTAATGAGGTCTCAATTTTGTCTAAATTAAATGAAAATTATGTCATAAAATACTTCAAATCTTGGACTGAAGGGAAGATCATCGACAGGAGTTTAATAACTTGTCTTTATATTCAAATGGAATTGTGTCCACTCAACCTAATGGACATAATTAAAAAATTCAATTCTTTGGATAAAAAATATGAGAAAATTCTTTATTTTATTAGAACTCAAATGTTGGTCGAAATGATAGAATGTGTAAATCATTTACACTCTCAGAAGCCTCCTATCCTTCACAGAGATCTCAAACCACAGAATATTTTGGTCAGCGATGGAAGTAACGGCAGATTTTTAAAGTTATGTGACTTTGGATTATCTAAACTCCTGGAAAATAGTAAAAATACTAAAGGGATTGGAACTATTAATTATATCGCTCCAGAAGTAAGGGAAGATGACCCTGATGATCTTGAATCAAAATATACGAATTACAATGAAAAATGTGATATTTATAGTCTGGGAGTTATCGCTAAACAACTCTTTGGTATTAAATTATCAATGAAACAAATGAGAAAATTAAACATTTCGTAAGATATAAACACATTATTAGATTTTATAAAAATAATTTAATTTTCTTTTATAGGACTGATTACTCGAAATTCATTTCCGATTGTATTTATAAAAATAATTTCATTAAATTATTTGAAACAATAGTAAACATGTTTTCAGAAGAGCCCGAAGATAGAAACGATTCCAAACAATTATTAGAAAACAGTAATGAATGGAAAGTCGATAAAACTCTTATTTTAATGAATAAAAATCTATCGGATTTTATCAATGAATTAGACTTTTATCCAATAATTAAAAGATTTCTGGAAAATAAACTGGAAGTACCAGAACATTTTCTAGATCTCTATGTGTTTTTTGAATTATAATTAATAATTAATAAGAATTTTAAGTTTTATAAAATATAAATAAAGTGTTTAAAAAATATATTTATAAATAAAACAAAAATTTAATTTTAATTAATTTAATTAATATTCTTTCTATAAATAAATTTGTAATTTATGAAAAAGAAGTGAATGTTAAACTCTGCATAATAATTTATTAATACAATTTAATACAATTAATACAATTTTATTAATAAGAGTTTTGTTAGAGTATATTCTGATCATTTATCTATTTCTAGACTTTATAAAATTTATATATGACTGTTTGACGATATTCTTTTTTAATAATTATAATAAAAAAATTGTATAAAAGATAGTCTTTATATATATAAGTCAACTTGATCAATATTTTTAAATTGTTAGAATTTTTATTTTTTGAAATTATAATTACCAGCTTGAAAAAATCTAATAAACCTTTTATTTTAATAAGAAATTAGTTTAAAATATCAAAATTATTAATTATTTACTTATAATTTATTATATAATAATTTTAATAAATAATTGTATATTTATTTGTAAGTTAAGACTTTTTTAATTTATATTTATTTAAATGGTAAAACTCAGTGATATAATTATTTAATGTTTGAGTGTATGCAAATCCATAGTATTAAAAACTGTAAAACAATCATAATTTAAATAAAATAATTTTCTTTTTATTAAAATTATGATTGCTTTACAGTTTTTAAATCAATAATATAATTTCAATATACATTTTCAGACATAATTTATATAACTCTTATAAAAGCGCATGACTTCTAACAGTTTTACTAAACTGGAATTTATTGCTTTCCCTTTATTCAACACTTTGGTAGTGATGTCACATCGCTGATGTGTCCTTCATTCGAACATTCATAGGGTTTACATCAATAGATTTCAAGTGTTGTTAACTTAAACTTTGTTTATAAAAATATTATTTTAAAAGTTTTAAAAATTAAGTAATCTATCATATAATCCCTTTATAACCAATTTTTCAATTAATTATTTTATTTAGGTTTAACTGTACTGAAATTTATTGCTTCACAGATATGATTAACTGATAACTTTTCCAGGAATAGTGTCCTTCAGTCGCATATTCGTAATATTTATTTAACATTTGCTCAGTTTATTTCAAGTTATTTATATTTAAAGTTTTTGTTCATAAAAGTTTTCTTTTAAATAAGTTTCGTTAAAATGTCTTTATTTGTAAACGAATTCAGAATTTTTCATTGTTTGACCGAAAGTATAAAAAAAATTATTAAATGTTTTTTTGTTGGAAATGAAATTGCAATTTGTGTTACAACTGATGACAAAGTCTATGCTTTGGGTAAAGATTTAATTGAAATAATGGGTTATAAAGAATCAAATATTGAAAATAATTTTGTGTTAATCAACGAATTGTGTGATAAACAAATACAAGACTTTTATAGTAAACCCTATAAATCTATTTTTATTACTTTTATGTTCGCTAAAAGTATTGACAATAAAATATACAGTTGGGGTCATAATCATTGTGGACAACTCGGCAGAGGATACCAAACTGAGTCAGGTGAATATTTAAAACCTGACCAAATAACTTTTTTCAATGACAAGAATATTATTGACATATCATGTGGTTATGAACATTGTTTAGCCCTTTCCAGGGAAGGAAGAGTCTATGGATGGGGTAATAACAGTAGGGGACAATTTAAATCTTTAAGTGAAACGAATATTCTAAATCCAGTTTTTTTAATGATCGACACAAGTTTTGAAATCAATAATAAAGTGAAATATATTTATTGTTGTGAATATACTTCTGTTTTACTAACAGTCGACAGTTGTGCCCATATTTTTGGTGAATTTCGTGACATAACTTTTAGAAGTGTTTCTAAACTAATCGCTGACGATAGAATTGTTTTAATTTTAGCCCCTGATAACAAGATACATTCATTTAATGGTAAAGGTTCGGTTTATGAAAAGTTCTTCTTCGATTCCCCAGTTGAAAATCTTTATCATGGATATACCACTATAAATTCATACTCTGTATATAACCAAAGTTATTTTTTAGTTAAGGACAAGACAGGATCATATGAAGTGGAAACTTATTCTTGTGATAACAAAATAACACTATCGAAATATAAAGACTCTTGTTACTTTAGTTTGTTAGAAAGTAAATCTACAAATCGTCCATGTTATTTTTTAATCCAGACAGAAAACAACTTATATGAAGTGGATGTTAATCATTACGAAGATTACAAAATAACTCTTTCGAAATACAAAAACTATTTTGATTTTAGTTTATTTGAAAAACAATCGACACATAAGACAATTCATATAATAAAAGAAGGAATTTATGAGAAAAATATTAAATATAACCAAGATTCAAATAATACTCAAGTTCTTTTTGAATCATTGAATTGTATTTACAAAAACTTTAAAGAATTTACTCAAAAATTCTATGAAAATCAAATAACAAACTCTTTAAAAAGATTTCAATTTTCTAAGAATTTCCCCAAAAATATCGACATAAATGTTAAATATTATCATCAAATTGGATATTATTCTTCTGGTCATTATTCAGCGATATTTGTTATGAATGACAAAAAAGTATATGGATTTGGTTCGAATACAAATGGGTGTTTGGGTTTGGGTCATGACTCTAGAGAACCTGAATATAAATTAATAGAGGAATTATGCGATAAAAATATTGAAGAATTTTTTGATCCACACGACCACCACTTCTGTATGTTTGCAAGGAATAATAAAAATGAAATATTTAGTTGGGGTTTGAATACCCATGCACAATTAGGAAATGAACGTTCTGGTGATCGGTATTATAAACCAAAAAAAATCGAATATTTCAATGACAAGAATATAATACAAATAATAAGTGGTTATTATCATTGTTTGGCCCTTTCATGTGATGGCGATGTTTATGGATGGGGTAAAAATGACAGGGGACAAATAGGAATTAAAATAAGTATTTTTCCCCGTCTATTTGCAAATAATCCTTATATTATTGAACCAGTTAAATTAAATTTGGAAGAGAAAATAAAATTTATTTCATGCAATGATTACAAGTCGTGTGCCATAACACAAAATGTTAATATTTATATGTGGGGTATAATTTATGGTAAAACTTATCATTTTGCACCAGAAAGAATTAAATTTTCATATAATTATAAACGGGGAAGTATTTATGTTAATCCTTATATAATTATAAACGGGGAAGTATATATTTATAACATTTCTTTATATTCAAATGGAATTGTGTTCACAAAACTTATACGAATTAATCCAATCAATCAATTCTTTGGATGAAAAATACAAAACAATTCAATATTTTATAAGAACTGAACTGTTTTTAGAACTGATAGAATGTGTAAATCATTTACACTCTTCGACGCCTCCTATCCTTCACAGAGATCTCAAACCACAAAATGTTTTGGTTAGCGATGGAAGTAATGGCAGATTCTTAAAGTTATGTGACTTTGGATTATCTAAACTCTTAGAGAACAGTAAAAACACCAAGGGTGTTGGAACTATTAATTGGATACCTCCTGAAGTACGAAAAAATGATCCTAATGATCCTAGTTCTGAATATACCATATATAATGAAAAGTGTGATATCTTTAATCTGGGACTTATTGCCAAACAACTCTTTTGTTTTAATTTAACTAGGAAACAAATGAGAAAAATAAATATATGGTAAGATTTAAATTCATTTTTAGACTTATATAAATTAATTTGTTTTTAATAGGACTGAATACTCGCAATTCATTTCCGATTGTATTTATAAAAACAATTTCATTAAATTATTTGAAACAATAGTAAACATGTTTTCAAAAGACCCCGAAGAGAGACTCAATTGTGAAGAGATATTAAAGAGAAGTAATGAGTGGACTATTGATAGCAATTTTTATAACGACGAACACTATTTAGAGTTTAAAACTGATGACAATAATTTTGAATTTTTAAAAATATTTGTTGAAACAAAGAGTAAATAAGTAAATAAATTAACTACTCGTTTATATCAATTATAATTTACTTTTTATTATTTTTTGTTATAAATGCATAGTTTAAATTTTTATTTATCGTATTTAATAAAAATTTAGTCAAAAAACAAACAATTTTATCAAAAAACTTATAGTTTTTGAAAAACAAACTTTTGTTTCTATAAATTTTTGTGTATCTTTTAAAAGCTGTAAACATAATGTTTTTATGCATTTTTATTATATTTTCTATTATTTTTCTTATTACTTACAGTTTTTATATATTTTTTTTCTCTTATTTTACCCTTTTTTAGTATTTTTTCTCATCGATGTTTTTTTTGGGGGGGGGGGTGGATACTTTGTTGATGACAAGAGGAGGTATTTGGGCTCTACCCCCTGATGGCCATTACTGTAAAACATAATAAAAATGCATAAAACATCAAAATTACTACTTTTAAATTATATGTATATAAATATTCTTTGTCCAATATACCTTACAATATTGTCTAACTATCTACATTTTAATTTATGGTTAAAACATATAATTAAATACTTATCTATATTTGAAAATATAATATTTGTTATATTTTTCTATATAATTATTATTTCCAAATTATTTTAATATGTTATTAATAATAACATAATAACTTATTATATATTAGTAATAAAATCTATATTTTGTAAATAAATATCAATTTTTATTCCATTTACATCAAGTTTAATTTAGAAATAAAATTATCCATTAAGAAATACAGAATATTAAATAAATTAGATCTATCTAATGATTTATCTAGCACTATAATAACTAAAATGTTCTTAAATTTAACAAGGAATATACTTTCAATTGCAGCCAATAATGTAAGAGATTTTATTAATATTCTTGAAAAATAAACTAAATTATTTACTTTAAACTTCCTAGGTAAAACCATATATATTTAGAAATTTTGAATCAATTCCTCCAAAATTATTTGGATTTGAAGGGGAAATGATTGAAACTATAAGCAAATACTTAAACCTTTCTATTAAAATGGTTGATATGAAAAGGAAATGGGGTAAAAAATTGTATAATGGAAAATGGGATGGAATAATGGGTGCTGTAATAAACAAGGTAGATAAAAATATTATATGAATAATATATGAATATACTTGAGCAATTTTTTCAGATTGCTGACATTGGTATTGGGGCCTTTTCATTGACAGATGAAAGGGCAGAAGCAATTGATTATGCTTATCCCCATGAGATAGGTCAAATTACATTTTTAACTTATAAACCAAGAAAACTTAAATATTCTTCAAATTTATTAAAACAATTTGAAAGACGTATTTGGGTTTTGTGTTGTTTATTATTAATGATAACAATTGTTATATGTTTTTGTTGGCAACGAATGGATTATAAAAGTAATAAAATTTGGTTTAAAATTATTTCTATAATCTTTGGACAAACAATAACTTTGTCAAAATCGAAATCATATTTACCTCGAATATTGTTATCAAGCTGGATATTATTTGTATTATTTATGAGAATATTTTATTGTTCAGAAGTTTTAGGAGAGATAACATTTCCTGAAACTGGCAAGGTCATTGAGACCATAAAAGAATTGGCTTTTGCACTTAAAAATGGAGACATTAAATTATTACTTGATAGGTCAACAAACTTATTTATTGACCATTTAAAAGTAAACTATATTTTTGATATTATTTTTAATAATAATTGTTGGAAAAAATTTAACTAGGAAACTAAACTTACTGGTGACACTGATTTTGTTGTAATTTCCAAAGATTATTATGAATTGCTTAAAAAATATCCAAGACAATATTCTATAATTGGTAGTAGATTATCACTTCATTATAGAATAATGGAATTTAACTTGCCACATTACATACCACCATCACACAAGGATTCTCACCTTTATAATGATTTGTTCACGATCATTTTCCCGAAAGGCTCTCAAATAAGGAAAATTATAAACTTATAGTACGTATTATACAATAATTATGATTAACATCTCATTTTTATTTCTTTTGTCTTTAAGTGACTTTTTTCTAAAATGAGTTTTCATAAACAATAAAAGAATTCTTTTAGAGTTATATCCTTTTTAGGGCTTCACATATAAACCTGATTGATGTTGTGATATAATAAATAAGTTAATTTAAATTATTTAGTTTAATTAAAAAGACATTTATTCCTTTTAAATATTGTTTTTCTTTAATTTTATTCAAAAAATATAAATTTACAATTATTTTATTGTTATCCTTGGTAAATTATTTCTGTACAAATTTTATGAACAAATTTAGACGAACTTTCATCATGCAATTGAGCCCAACGATTGATTTTTGGAAACACACTTTAGATAAAGTCATGTAAAAGCAAAAACATAATTATTTTAATACAAATATCACTAAAAATCAATTCTTTACTTTTAGTGTTAACGATATGAAAGAATTCGGTTTATTAGAGCTCTTTAAAGATAAGTACTTTCTAAACATAACCATAAAATATAAATATGTAAAAATCGATAAAGAACGAGGTAGTATTAAAAGAATAACTATTAAGCAACTTTCTTATGCTTTAAATGTTCTTTTGTTTGGTTTTTGTTGTGCTTTTATTTTTATTATCTTGGAATTTTTCAACACAACCTGGATCAATACAATATTTCTGATTTCATTTACAAAAATGTTAAATTAATTGAATTTAAGTGTTTTAAATTACGAATACATGATTTATAAAAATACATTAATGTATTATAAAATTATTATAATTTCAAAAATAAAAATTTTTATAAAACATTTCATTTTAAAAACATATTTTTATTTGAACTAAAAACCATTTATTAATAATTGTAACAAAAATTTCAAAGAGAAAACATTTGAAATTATTTAAAATTAATATTTTATACTTTTTTCAAATTTTATTTTTCATATAATTAAAGAAATTATAATAAAATATTTTAACATTTCAATTATTTTACAATCCTATTAAAGCTATAAAATAATGCGTAAAACTGTAATTTTTTCATGATAATTTAAAAATATTACCAACAAAATTTTATAAGAATTTTGAATGCAGTAATGGTTGGAACTTTTTTTATTAAAATATAATTTTAATCAGAGTGTCGTAATTAATTTAAATAATCAAAAAAGGGAAGTGTATTTAACTTTTTTTAACTTTTAACTTTATTATTTATCTCATCATTAAAATATATTTTTTTCCACATTATATAAAAACTGTAATCTTATCATAAATTTGAGTACAAAATATCAGGGATGGCAAATGAATTCGATCCCAGGGGGGGGGGTGGTATGGGGTATTTTGGTGTCGGCTCCAGGGGGTATTAGGGGGGGGTATTTTGAAAATCGCCAAAAAATCGCTAAAAATCGCATATTAGGTGTTTTTTAGGTGTT
>JAQIXI010001752.1:0-12352 GCA_034700165.1 Galumnidae sp. Gr-Ori-00277 | reverse complement strand
AGAGAGAGAGAGAGAGAGAGAGAGAGAGAGAGAGAGAGAGAGAACTTTGTAATCATACTAAAAATTGGTTGATATTGTCTGTTTTAAAAATTATTTACCAAGTTTATTAATATATTCAAGTATAATTCCTTATAATAAATAATAGGTTTTATATTAAATTAAGCGGATTTTTTCTTATTAGATTACTCATCTATAAGAAAACGCATTTTATTCCATGTCTAATATATAATATAATATTCTAATGAATGTTATTCTGTATTTAAAATTATTTCAACAAATTTGATTAAACTGTAAATCAAATTTAATATTTGATTAAAAATACTATGGAATCGAAAATTATACCATGGACTATGTCTCAAGAAATAATTATTTTAAAAATTTATTTATTTCAAACTGTAGTTAAATTTAAAGTCTAGTTTTTTTTAATAAGAAAAACTTTTAGAAATATTTTTTGGAATAATAATTATCAAAATTATCTAATTTATTCTAGTTTTTTAATTCGTCGAAAGAGACGTTTAAAATATTTTCAATAACTCTAATAATTGTTTATTAATATTTAATTATAATTAAAATTATATAAAAATAGTGAACATACCTTTACATTTTGGCCGAAGAATTCATTTTCGACGTTTGACTGGTTTTGTGTTGAGCAAATATAAGCAAGGTGAAATATTATGTTTATGATGAAAAGGAGATACATTTTGGCGGAATTAATTGAGTTTATCGTTGATAAATTTTTGAAGAATGGTCAATTTACATTTTATTAGCGTGAAATCTGCAAAAAAAAATAAATTTTTAGCATTTAATTTTAAAAAAAATAAAACATGCATGCAAAAATATATTCCTAGAATTGAGATTCCAATTGAGTTGTATAATTTACTCAGAATAAATTTATCTTATATAATATAAAATTTGCCTAGTAAAATATTTATATACACAGATGAAGCCATTAAATTTGATATTCAAAAGTTAATAAATTTTAATTTTTTTTATATTTTTATTTACAGTTTTTAAAAATAAAAAGATTATTATAATAAAATAAATAGTTGTAAATAATTAGCAAAATATTACATTTTAAAGACTTTGCAAGCTAAAAAATAATACAAATTTTATAATTTAATACATTTTAATTAAACTTTTAAAAGTTAATATAAACTGTAAATTATATAATGAATTTGTTTTTAAGTAAACAAAATATTTTTATTTTAAAAATGGTCTGAAATTTTAAAGTATAGGACTTTTATTATTCAAGTTAACTAGTTCAATTTTAAATTATAGAATATAAATAATTGTATAAGAAGATTATTATGTTAAATTAAAAATAATGCTATTTCAGGAATTTTTAAAAGGAAGAAATCATTTTCATTTTAATGATAAAAATTATTAATTTAATAATTTAACTTTTTATTTATCTTGTTTAGGATTGTAGCTTTTTATAATTACAAGATCAATTAAAATAATTTGCCATAAAGTTATAAACTTTAATCATCTGAGTAAAGGATTACGTTATTTAATTTATTTAAATCAATTGAATATTTCGTGAAATCCTAACATCAAAATTAAACTTTAAATTATATCTTGGAGAATTAGCAAATATTGGCTAAATATTAACATGAATCAAGTAATTAATTGTTTGATATAAAATTAAAGAAAAAAATGTGAGAAAAAACTCGACTCTTGAAACTATTAAATATATTGAACTTTAATGTAAATTCTTTATTGAAAAAGTAAACAAAAATATAATATTTCAAAATTTTATAGATAACAATCAAGAATTTGCTAAGCACTTTGTGATTTCTTTAAGACAACAAAAAAACAATTATTTTCTATAAATATAGTATAATTTAAATAAAATAAATTTTTGTTGAGTTAGCTTGCTTAAATCCTTTGTTATTTTTATTAATAATAATTATATCAAAACTTTTCTTAAGCTATTATAATTTTTACTTAAGTTAACAATGTCTAATGAAAGTTAAGATATTTTTATTTAAATATTAAAAAAAGTTATATTAATTTTACTCCAGGGATGGCCAAAGGGGTACCGGAATACCCCCCCTGAGACCGAAAATTTTCAAAATACCCCCCCTGAGGATTTTGAGGTCTTAACATTAGCGTCTATGGGCAGGCACTATCTCTGTCGAGGATTTTTTGGCTCAGGGGAGGGTATACCCCCCCTCAGGATCGAGACCTTTGGCCATCCCTGATTTTAAGTTAATATACTTCTTGTTTATATTGAGTATTATTTAAAATTTTTAAAACTTTTTATTAAACTGTAAATTAAGTATTAAAATTGAATAAAATTAATGCAACTACAAAACTCTACTCCTGAAACTATTGAATAAATAAAACTTTAGTATATTTTTTATTCAAATAGTAATCATAAATTTTTTTCAAATTTTAATTAATAAGAATTAAGAATTTGTTTAGAATTTTGTGAATTCTTTAAAACAATCAAAAATCACAATTTTTCAATAAACATAATTAAATAATAATTATATCAAATAGATATAAATTTTTATTTAAACTAACTTATTTACTCAACTGATTGGTTTCTGTATTTAGTAAATAATTTTTCATTTTTATTCAAATTAAATTATTTCAAAAGAAAAACTTTTTTTCTTATATAATTATTAGTTTATCCTTAAATTAAAAAAATTCAGGGGTTTATGGTGTCCAAATAATAATAACTTAAAACCTTGTCATATTTATAATTAAAATTATTTAAATTTTACAGTTTTGTTTAATTTTTTCTAGAAATAATTTATATTAAAAATGTTTATATATTTTTTGTAAACATAGAGATTAATTATCAAAGTTTATTTTCATATTTTAGAAAATACTTAATTATTTGAAAAATATACAAGATATTCTAAAAATATTTAGCTTTCATAAAATCTGGATAAAACCATATTTGGGGTTAAAATATAATTTTGATAACTTAAATATTAAAGGAAATATTCGAACAAATAGCCGGTCACTAATATTCTTTCCCACTGTATATTAAAACAGAACAGTATATAACTGCTCTTTTAAACTTTTGTAAAAAGTAATATTCTTTATCAGCAGCGAAGTCAATGTAGTGCACAGTGGCTGATATATTTTGTTATAATTATTGGATGAACTGACCATGTACATGTATTGTCCAAAGGCTAATTTCACATAAATCATTACATTGAATTTAACAAGATATAACCCTTTAAGTGAGTGTCAATGCTTTGATATATTAAATTCAAAAGAGAAGTTCATTTTATATATCATTTTAATAAACTTTTCTTACTCATTGAAATAATGTTATATGTGACTAAGTTTAATGTGCTTGCTCATGTCATATAGAAAACGCACAAAATTGCACTAAAAAGTGCACTACTTTGACTTCGCTGTTTATCAGGATTCATAACGAATTTTATAAATTAATTTCATAATACCAAGTTTTACTTAACAAAGCCTTTAGCTTAAATTTAACTATTTAACAATTAAATCATTTAAAAGTGAAATATCTAGTTTTTTAATTTATTTACCCAATCGAAATAGCTTTAAACATTGTCATATTTATGATAAAAATTAAGTAAATTTTACAGTTTATCTCAATTTTTCTAATACAAAATAAGTCAAAAAAAAGTTTTATTCTTATAATTATATATAAATTATATAAATTTATTTATTTTAATATACCACTTGTTTAAACTGGCTATTATTCTAAATATTTAAACTTTTTAGTAAACTACAAATTAAGTATTAAAATTAGATTAAATTAAGCAAATTGTTATTATTTAGTAGTTACTAGAAATTTATTATTAAGTCTTTTAAAAATTATATCAAAAATTATAAAAATTTAACTTTGGGAAAATTAATAGGCAATTTTCCTTTTGTTTATAATATTTTTTTTAACAATTATAAGTTTTAATTTGATCACTTTAAATAGGCAATATTTTTGCAAGATTAAAATAAATATCTCTTAGATAATTTAAGCCTTAAATATTAAGAAATATTCATTTTATTATTATTCATATTATTCATCGATAAGTAATTATTAAGATTATGTATTTATAATACTCTCAAAAATATGTCTAGTTCATTTAAGGTTGAAATTCTAAGCAAACAAATAAGTTTAGACAAATAATTATATTCCAAAGGAAAAGTTATATTAAAAAGAAATAACACTTATAAATGAAATATTTTAAAGAATTTATAAAAAATATTTTTTTTAAACAATAGTATTTCTAAAACCCATTGCCTTTAAATTTTCAGTTAAATATCAAACAATTGCATGAATAAATTTATTCCGAGCTAAAAACTCCTTTGAACAGTTTCTGATATTTTCAAAAAGAAGAAATTATTTTCATTTTAATAATTAAGATTTTTAATTTAATAATTTAACTTTTTATTTATCTTGCTTAAGATTGTAACTTTTTATACTTACAAGATCATTTAAAATAATTTGCAATACTACTCTTGAAACTATTAAGTCTATTGAATTTTAATGTATATTCTTTATGGAAAAAGTAGACAAAAATATAATATTTCAAAGTTTTATAGATAATAATCAAGAATTTATTAAGTAATTCGTGATTTCTTTAAGACAAAAAAAAACAATTTTCAATAAATATAATATAATTCAAATAAAATAATTTTTCTGTTTAGTTAGCTTGCTTAAATTATGTTGATATTTTTATTATTTTTAATTATATCAATACCTTTCTTAGACTATTGTAATTTATACTTAAGTTAACAATGTTTAAGGATTATTTGAAAGTTAAGATATAATTATTTAAATAAAAAAACTAATACTAATCTAAATCCCAATTAAAAAAAACTTATAATCTTGTAATATGTTTAATAAAAATTAATTAAATTTTACAGTTTTTTTTTTCAATTTTTCTATTATAAAATTATATTTAAAATTTTAGTTTTTTTTATAATTATAGATGAATTGTGAATAATTTCTTATTAATTTTAAATTAATATACTTCTAGGTTATATTGTGTATTATTTAAAATTTTTAAAACTTTTTATTAAACTGTAAATTATGTACTAAAATTGAATAAAATTAAGAAAATATTTATTATTTAAAAGTTGGAATGAGAAGCCAATTGTATTTTATTGTTTTAATTAAATTTCACCAAAACTTAAAATTATATCCAAGTATTATAATTAAATAATGATTTCCAATTTAAAAAATTTTAATTTTTTGATAAAAATTAAATGTGTAAAACAAATGTACTTTGTTCATGTTTTATGAGCCAAAGAAAAGGATTTTGTTTTTATACTGAATTAAAATTATTTGAATTAGTTTTCGTTATTAATGTTTAATCATTAACTCATTATAAAACTGGAATACAGTGGGTAACTATTAAAAAATACAGTGGGTAAAAATAATATTATCAAGAAGAATTCAAAACTAATTTTTTAAACTCATACCATATGACCAAGTTAAACAATGATTACTTTTTCAGTTTATTTAATAAGGCTTTTAATAATTTTATAGTTTTAAATCATTTCAATTAATATATTGACTTAAATAGAGTGCACAAAATTCCCTTGCTCAAAACCTATAGTTTTTATTTGAAATACACTATTTGCCAAATTGAAACAAATATTAAGATGAAGAAAACCTAATAATTTTAGCAAAATAATGTTTTTATTAACATTTTAGACAATTGATTAAAAAGAATTTATATTAAATAAATGTATATTTTTGTAAGAATTGATTTTTTAAAATTGAATTTCGTTTATTTTAATTTTATAAACTGTAATATATTATTAACTTTACTAAAAATAATATCAAAAATTTTAATCAATAACATTGGTTTGTTTAACCGGTTTCATAATTTTATATTATGTTAAAAATTATAATGAAATAAATTCCTTTTTTGCATTTTAACAATTAACATTTATAACAATTTTATTAGATATCAATGAAAACATCAATATTTGAAAGAATAAAACAAATATCTTTCAAATGATTATACCAATAATTAGTAATTTAGAAATACTATTTTATTTTTAGTATAAATCTATTCCAATGTATTTGTCTGAATAAAATTTAAATAAAATCATTTGGAAAAACACATTTTTCAAAGAAATTCTAACAACTTAATAGTCTACAATCTTGTAGAAATTTTTCGAGGCTTTCGGTAACTATCCAGCAGAGCAATACCAAGGGTTAAATGAGCCCTTGTTTTGCAAATGGAGCCTATCCTTTAATGGAAACAGTGGTCATATGCTTATAATTAGTACAAAAGTGTTTGATTTAAGAGATTTTTATATCATAAATTCTTTTGGATTGAGCTGTAAAGAACTGAGAATTCATTAAATTTTTGTTTATTTTAATATTAAAAACTGTAAATTATTATAAAATCTACTGAAAAATATATCAAAAATTTAAAAAATTCAAATTTGGAAATGTGTACGACGACCCATTTAATATTGAAAATTATAATAGCTTAACTTATTTTTTGTTTAAAGTTTAAAAATTAAGATTTATAATTTGACCAATTTTACTAGTTATCACTGATAACTTATCAATGAAAACTTATTGCTATTTGCAAAAATAAAATAAATATCTTCCAAATGATTCATATTAGAGTATCCAATTGTGTTCGATTTTAAGACCCGGACCCGGCCCGGACCCGAAACATAAAACCCGGAACCGGCTGGGACCCGAAACTTAAGACTCGGAACCGACCCGGACCCGTAATATAAAGCCCTGCACAGACCCGGATCGTTTAAACTCAAATTAAAGGGGTTTTTACAGCTATTAATGAAAAATTCTTATCATTGTATTGATTGTCATCACTTGTATAACAAATCAAGACTTTATTCACTGTGTTTTGCCGTTTATTTGATTCAATATTAGACTCATTTCCACTACTATTTTCAGTAATTTTACATTTTTTTAGTCACGAACAAAAAGAATTTTTATATTTTATTTAATACAGTAGTTGTGTCTAATTGTGAGTACGTCTTACAGTATTTTTAATTTAACACATTTTTCAAATTATTTTGAATATAGTTTTCATATAAAAAATTATAATAAAGACAAAATCATTTGAATAAAGTAGTTTGGTCATCTGAAATTGGTTATTTCAATCGATTAGTTAACACAATAATAAATTCTATTATTCATTTGTTGCTAAAGATTAAAAATTTGTTTAAAACAAAAGTCACTTAACTAAACTTATGTTTCTCTCAACCAATTAATTATTGTATAAATCTTCTGTAATTATAAATAAAGACTCATAAATGCATACAAAACCCTGGTTTAAAACCCGGACCCGAAACATGAGACCCGGAACCGGCCCGGACCCGAAACCTTTAAACCCGAACAGGCCCGGACCCGCCCGGTTCCGGGTCGAACCCGGGTCGGGTCCGGTTCCGGTTAACCGTTTGGATACTCTAATTCATATCATTAGTTGTTAGGAAATACCATTTTATTTTCAGTTATCAATTAGAAATTAATAACACTTTTTCTTTAACCAATTCTTTAAAACAGCAAAAATTCATAATTTTTCAACAAAAATAATTTAATCTTGAATTATTAATTTCAAATAAATTATAAATTTTCATTTGAGTTTACATATATTTAATAATTATTTAATAAAAACTTAGCAAGTTAAAATGAATAAAAATTTCTAAAACAATAACCGAATTTAATATTTTAGGCCTAAAATGTTTATATAAACTGTAAATTATTTACTGAATTTGTTTTTAATTAAACAGAAATTCTTTTATTGTAAAAAGATGGGTCCGTAACTCTCCTTATTTTTCATTGATATTGAAATCTTATAATATTTTTTTAAAAATAAGATTTATAAATATAGACAATTGATTAGAAACTAAAAGAATTATATTATATAAATACATATTTTAAAGAAATATTTTATTAAAGTATTGTTTATTTTAATATTAAAAGTTCTAATATAATATAAACTCTTCTTATATTATATCTGAAAAATATTATAATTTCCGTAATATATTACTTTTGTTTATATTTTAACAAGTTTAATTTTTCAGTTGTTAACAAGTTTTCACTATTGGTTAACACTATTTGCAAGATTAAATTAAATATCTAGATTTAAAAATTAATATAAAATTAAAGGGAAAGATATTCGTAAAAATCAGAAAAACACTTTTCTAGAAACTATTGAATCATTTAGTTTTTAATATAATTTCTTATTTAAATATTAATCGAAAATAAACAAAAATTTGTTAAGAATTTTATGAATTCTTTAAAAAAATCACAATTTTTTCAATAAATATATTTTAATTTTAATTATATCAAATAAAATATAAATTTTCATTTGAGTTAACTTATTTACTTAACAGATTGGTGTCTGTATTTTGTAAGTTGTTTTTGATTTTTTCTATTCAAATTAACTTATATTTATTAGAAAAACTTTTAATTTAACACTTAAATTAAAAAACTCCGAGGGTTTTTTGTTGTCGAAATAATAATAACTTAAAACTGTCATATTTATAATTAAAATTAAGTAAATTCTACAGTTTTTATGTTTTTCTATAATTAGTTTATATTAAAAATATTTATATTGTAAATATAATGATTGATTATTAAAGTTTATTTATCTAAAATTAAGATTTTTTTTGAAATTTATTAATGTTAATCAAAATATTTAAATTTTAATAGACTGTAAGCTAATGATTAAACTTGAATATAGTTAAAGTAATTGTTATTATTTAATATTTGGGATATCAATTTCAAACTTTTTTGTTAAAATTCAATTTAAAATAAACTAAAATTATATACAGTATATAAGTTTTTTTTATAAAATATATATTTTAATAATTTACATAATAATGAATAATTTTGAGATCATCAAAATGAAGAAATCATTTTTATTTTATTGCTTATTATTTTTAATGTATTAATTAATCTCATTCTTATTATATTGTTTTTATTAAGATTTTAATATTTTTCTATTTACAAGATCATTTGGGGATAGTTTTCTATTAATTGCAGCTTTTATTCGTTTGAGTAAAGCAATGCTTTATGTAACTAATCAATTAAGTTAACCATTTCCAGAAACCCTATTTTAATTCATGAGTAAATTTTTAATTATATGATATAATTTATAATTTTTATCTCATTGAGTAAACCAACACTTTTGAAAAACTCACATTTTTTCAAAGAAACTTCAACAACTTAATAGTCTACAATCTTGTAGAAATTTGCTAAGGGTTTCGATAACTATCTAGCAGAGCAATACCAAAGGTTAAATGAGCCCTTGTTTTGCAAATGAGGCCTAACCATTGCGGAGATATTGGAAACAGTGGTCATATGCTTACAAAAGTGTTTGATTTCAGAGATTTTTTGTTTATATCATAAATTCTCAGTTCTTTACAACCCAGTCCCAAAGATTTCTCGATTCTAAGGGGATATTTGTCAAAGATCTTCGATAGACCTCGTGCTTTTCCATGGAAGGTTATGTTAAGGTTTCAAAATCCAAGTATTTTGCCAGTTTTACTCTACAAAAAGGCAATTATTACGCATAACCCCTCTCCCTTTGGCCATCCCTGTTTTTAACCAATTCTTTAAAGCAGCAAAAGATCACAATTTTCAATAAATTTTATATAATTCAGTATTAATTATTTCAAATAAATTAGAAATTTTAAGTTGAGTTAACATACTTTATAAATACTAAAACGCTTGGCAAGTTAAAAAAATATTGAAATTTTCTAAAATATTAAACTAATTTAACTAATAAAATATGTTAATTTAATATTTAGAACTTTTACCATTAAAACTTAAATATTTAATATAAACTGTAAATTTTTTACTGAATTTGTTTTTAATTAAACAGAACTGCTTTATTTATAAAAAGATTAGAGCAATGCGGAAATTTTTTATTAAATATGTTATATAAAACAAACATTAGTTATAGTACTAATACATTATATTAATTTACAAGATAAAGATTAAATTTTGAGATTATTAAGATGATGAAATCATTTTTCATTTTAATGGTTAATATTTTTAATGTAGTAATTAATCTCTTTCTTATATTGTTTTTATTAAAATTTTTATATTTTTACATTTACAAGATCATTTTAAGAATAGTTCTCAATAAAATATAGCCTTTATTCGTATGAGTAAAGCATTGCTTTATGTTATTAATCAAGTTTACCATTTCCAGAAACCCTAACATCAAAATCATGACTAAATTTTAAATTATGTGATATAATTTATATCTCATTAACTAACACTTTTGTTAACTATTTAATTGATTAGTTAATATCAAGTTAAAGAGAAAAATATTTGTGAAAATGAGAAAACTCTACTCTTAAAACCATTGAATAAATAAAACTTTAATATAATATTTTTTATTCAAATAGTAATCATAAATTTATTTCAAATTTTAATTAATAAGAATTAAGAATTTGTTAAGTATTTTGTGAATTCTTTAAAACAATTAAAAATCATAATTTTTCAAAAAATATAATTAAATAATAATTATATCAAATAAAATATAAATTTTAATTTTAATTAACTTATTTACTCCATTGATTGGTGTCTGTATTTGGTAAATTATTTTTCATTTTTATTTAAATTAAATTATATCAAAAGAAAACTTTTTTATACTATTATAAGTTTATACCTAAATTAAAAAATTATTACTATTTTAAGATTCAATTTTTAATAACTTAAAACTCTGTCATATTTATAATAAATATTAAGTAAATTTTACAGTTTTTTTTTAATTTTTTCCAGTATTATTTTATATTAAAAATTAATTTTATTAAAAATTTATTTATATATTGAGTCAGTCCTGTGACTGACGTTCAACTATTTCTCAACTTATGGCTCACATATAACTCAATTATGGCTTTTTCCACAACTGAGCCATAAATGCTTCCATTTTGACCTTAACCCTGAGACTGACCCAAGTCTACAACCAATGCTTTTGGCAATCATTGCCTTCACTTCTCGTTCAGTTCTCGAAGCGAACAGTTCTCTCAATTTTGGTCAGGACTCCAAAATCTGTGTTTTTTGTGTTTCATTTGTTTATTATTTTTGTTCACATTTTGTATCAAATGTTTTACTTTTCAATCGGTTTTGAATAAAAGCTTTTGATATGATTTTTGTGTCCTCTCCTGTGGCCTACGAATAGGTCCGCCACAATATTCTTGCATATATAGAGATTTATTATCAAATTTTATTCATTTAAAATTATGATTATTTCAAACATATTTAGTGTTATTCTAAATATTTTAATTTTATTAAACTGTAAACTAATGATTAAATTTGAATATAATTAAGACAATTGTTATTATTAAATACAAGGCAAACAAATTAGACTACAGCTTTTGTATAATTCAAAATAAATCAATAGTAAAATTTTATCTAATTTTTTTTTAAATATTTCAAGTTTCACCAAGTTCTATTCCTGAAAAGATTGATAATTTAAATTATGAGCAAAAGAATAAAAAAATTTTCTTATAATGAATTAAATTTATATTATTTAACTTTCATTATCAATGAGTAATTGTTTTCTTATTTTAAAACTGAACAGTATATAACTGCTCTTGTAAACTTTTGTAAAAAAGTAATATTATTTATTAGAATTCATAACAATTTTTGTAAAATAATTTCATATTACCAAGCTTTACTTAACAAAGCCTTTATTTATGGTATAGTTTTAAATATATTAAAACATATTAATAATATTGATCAATAATATATTTGTTTTAGTTGAATCAACAAATTTATAGTTTTTGAATTTAAATATACTATTTGCAATATTAGAATCTTATGTTTAACCGATGACGAAATCCTTAAGATATTAACAAAATAAGGTTATATCATAGACAAGTGATTTGAGAATAAAGAAATTTAAACTAAATTAATGCATATTTTTCACTACATTTACAGAGTAAATGTAGTATATAAAATCGTCTTTCGCCCACCCAAGTTGAGCCTTTATTTGAGTTAATTGAATTTTTCCTTTTAAAACACAATGAAATATATAGTAGTTTTAACCTGTAAATGTACTGCCCTTTGAGTTTGAACGCAAACCTTGTTTTAAGAATCAAATTGTTGTTTATTTTAATAATAAAAACTGTAATATATTCTAAAATATTTTAGGAATTTTATCAAAAATTTTAAACTATTGTGGTTTGAAGAAATACATATAATATTGGAAATTATAATGTTTCACATTCTTTTTTGTTTATATTTTAACAAATTAAATTTTAATCATACAGTGGGAAAGAATATTGGTGACCGGCTATTTGTTTGAATATCTCCTTTATTATTTAAAATATCAAAATTATATTTTAACCCCAAATATGGTTTTATCCAGATTTTATGAAAACTAAATATTTTCAGAATATCATT
>JAQIXI010001751.1:0-12360 GCA_034700165.1 Galumnidae sp. Gr-Ori-00277 | reverse complement strand
ACATACTTGATGCTCTTTTTAAAAATATACTGAGAAGAAGACACTCTTTATTTGTGATATTATACTGATCTTGATCTCTTTAGGAAACTTCAAATGTAAAGAATAGAATGGAAAAATCATCCACCAACGATTATCTGTTTCCGTGAAATTTGGCTAGATAATATTTAGGCTTAAAAATTGATAAATATTGATACTGGCTGAACTATGCATTGAGCCATAAGTGTGCAAGGTCATGTGAGTCAGACGACTCACACGATTAAAGGGGACTTTTTGTAACGTTTTTATCTATGATAGTATATGAGTAGTTTAGGTCAAGTCTTTTTGAAAGCTAAAGTCAGTGCTCATCTGGTCCTCAAAGAGTGACTGCTCGTCTAGTGTTCTCCACAGTTGTGGTCAGGACTGCCAGCCGTAGAGCTGTCCGGCAGTTATTTGTATTCTTTTGTGTTTAGTCTTATTAATAAATAATTCGACTTTATTTCAATTTATTTGTGTTGTGCGGGAGTCTCAGTCCATCGATAGCCCCCTTAAGAGGGATTAACTAATACAAGCCCTCCCTCTGACCCTAGCCTTTGCTCAGGGGGTTCATCACGGCCTGTATTAATTTCGAACTAATTTTTCAATACTACAAACAAAGTTTCAGTCATTTATAGTATTTATTGAACTCTTTTTGGGATATAAATTACTATTTCACACATTTTTCAATCAAATTTCATTCATATGAATATAATAATAGCTCACAATTTTAAGTTAAATTAATAATTTGACTAGGTTCAAACTTTGCCAAAGAGAACATCTCAAGAGGGGCCAAGATTTTATAATAGGTCACTTTCAATAAAAGTGTCGCATTTAAGTATCTTTTTTAAAAAAATTAAACCCAATTATAACATTTGTATAAAAAAATACTTAAAAGTATCTAAAATGCCCTTGTTAACAATATATTGATTTCTTGTTACATATTCTAGGGCATTTATTTTACCCCTTAAATTAAAACTTACTTAAATGATCTTACCAAAATTTTAAGATGTTATCGTAAAATAATTTTTTATATACAAATCTAACTTAATATGAATTTAATGGTGAACTTAAGAAAGTGTTCTAGATTCTTTAAGAAAGATGTTTTGCATACAAATTTAATTTTAATGCGATTGTTTTGCTTTGAGAATAGCGTCAATATTATTACCATAATTATTGAGTTTGAATTCAATTTATGTGAAAATACTTCAGAAAATATTTAAATTATTATCAAATTTAATGCTCAGATCTCTTATTTAAGTCTTAACTTTAAGTTATATTATTTAATATTAATTTAAATTATTTTTTAAAGAACTAAAAATTATTAATTTTGAGCAGAGATTAAGTCTGAAGTGAATCTCAAGTCATCTCAAGATATTATTGTTTAAAAATTTTCAGTAAAAACTTTGCAAATAATCTCATTTAATATTCACTTTAAGAGCTCTTAAGACCAAAGAATTTGAGAATTCAATCGATATTTTCTTCCAAAAAATGTCACTAAAAATCAATTTTTATATAATTATAATTTAAGATTTTTTTTGTTTAATTTTTTTCTTCAGTCAATAAGAGTTTTTTCAACAGCAAAAAAGTTTGAAAATTTGCTGGAAATATGAAATTAGGAGTCAGTGTTCTCTTGAAATGTAATTTTTTCTGACGGTTTAGTGTTTACTTAACTGCAAAAGTGAGTGAATGACAGGCCATACGACCAGTAGATTATCGGAGATTCATCTTATATAAAACAAATGATTCTGATTAATTCTTTTCCTATGCATTTATGGCTAACATTTATGACAGTCCATTCGGTTCCCTAATGTAAGTCAACGTTTCTGTTAGGCTTAGATTCTAAACATAGCCTCAGATACAGGAATTGCAAACAATACTGAATTTCTTAAGTCAATGAGTTTTTATGTTCTGTCTCTTCATCTAATATGTTATGTCTGACACGATTCGGTTCAAAATAGAGGCCAAACAATCACTACTGACATTCAATTAGAAGACATAACGTTTTCTGTCAATTATTTGGATCAGCTCTTTATGGCCGATACGACGACATTCAAATAATTTATTTTATTAATTCTTTTACTACTCTTTTAGTTGATTACAAACTTTCCTCTCAAATGATTAGACATTTTCCCCATTTATTTATATTTTTAATTTAATAATATATTTAGATTTAAATTAATTTTTTATCAAATATTTAGTAATAATTCACCGAAAATAAGGTTCAGAGACTTTACTTCAAAATATGTAAAATCACTAAATATTTATGAATTCAAATCTCAGTACCGATGAAAGCCTTGATTTCAGTTTTTCAAATGAATAAAAATCTGCAAAATTCATGATTTCATCAGAAAATATAAAAAAATATTTTATTCTGAGTTGAAATGTTTACATTTTTCTTTATTTACTTGATAAATTTTGCAGTTGTCTAATGCCAAGAGCAAATCATCTCCTCCACCGGTATATTCATTTGAATATTTCATGAAAACCTATCGATAATATATTAGAGTTCTGAGTGAAATGGTGCAAGAGCTCTTATAAATATGTGGTAAATTTTATTTTTAGTTAAGTTTCACTAAATTTATTTTAATAATAATTTATATAAATTATATATAATATTATATTATTTCTATAAAGTTTTACTTCGATAATAATAATAATAATAATAATAGTGTGTCGTCGAAAAATTAAAGTAAATTCCTTTCAATTTTCAATTTGAAAACCCGATAACGAGTTTTGTTTTGTTCTGTTTTGAAGACAATTACAACAATTTATATCAATTTTGCGGAAAATATTTGGACCCAAATGAGAGCCTCTCCTCTAATGTAGTGATAGTTTGATTTCAAATATCCTGCGAATGGACTCTGGAATGGATGTTAAAAGTGGTTGTAATGAGATTTTCTCTTTTATAACAGATTTAATTAACGAAAGATCTTCAAAAAATCGATATCCAGTGAACCAAACAATTTTCTAAAGAAAGTCTCCGAAATAGGAATCGCGTCTAAAATGAGAAATAAAATTCAATTTATTTTCTATTCATTCATAACTTTCAGAATTCATTTCCGAATTCAATCAAAAGTTTTGGTTTTTGGTCTAAACAACAAAGTTTTTGATAATTATTTTATCATCACTTTTGTGACATTAATTTAACTCTGAATTTAACGTTTCATAAGTTTTCTATTATTCGGTTCTCTTTTCAGGACTAATATATTATTTCTTAGAGTTTGAGTTATTGTTTAGTTTAATGTGTTTTGTTTCCACTAAATTAAACATGGTAATGAATATTAATTAAGATTTTCAAATCACTTCAATTCCGTAATGACTTTATTTCTCTGAAATTTTTAATAAATTTATTCGTTTTCATCAATAAATAGTTAACTGAATGAAAGGCTCAAACAAAAACTAAACACTTTTTCAACAGAAAGTATTTGAATATTTGAAAGCAATTCCCAAAAGTCAATACCATTAGTAAATATCATTGTATTGAATCGCAATTTAATAAATTAAAATCTTTTTTCATTTTACCGAAAATGTTTTCCTAAAGAAAAGTATTGCCAATAAAAACATGAATTAATTTAATTAAATCAAACAAAACATCTTTTAGTGAATTATTTGCGGATTCAATGTTTGCACAAATTTTAAAAATATAATTATGTGGAGTAGTATTCGGCTAAAAGTCTTGTTCTTCACTTGTATTTTGTGGTATTGGCTGCCATCAAAGTGGCGGCACTGCCTCTTATAGTAAGGATCGTTATTCAGAGGCCAATTGTTTGCAATTATTCTTTTGGTATTTCAAACAGTATTTCCGGTATAGCATAAGATATTCATTTTGTTTCTTTCATTACAATGGTTGGCGTCTCTGACACATTCCAGTGCTCTATATATGACGTTAGGGCCCAATAATAGACATTTAGTATATATTAGTTGGTCTTTATATTCATGCGATAGACTGTATAGACTGTACTTGAGTTCGATCCAAATCTAAAATTGTTAGACTATTTGGAGAAATGACTTCTCTTTTGAAGTCATATAAAATAAAATAAAAGGTCAGCACAAGTAATGGCCAACAGATTTAAAACTAAATGAGTGAACACCACAATAGAAGTACAAGAAAATAGTCTAATCCTCAGCATATTGTAGTGCAGCTCAGCCTTAGTTCCCATTTTTAGTTGAGATAACATCCATAGAGTACTCAACTGTTTGCAAAGAGCCCTAAAAGTACTGATGCTTTTGGACTGAAACACAATCATTATTAAGTCATTTCTGTTTAACAAAAGGGTTTTAAGTCTAGTTTTGATCCCTTTTTGTTACACTTCTGCTACTAATTTAATAATGAGAGATGTAATTGAAATAAGCTTTCGATAATAAGTCCTTAGAAAACTCTAAATTTATCCCAAAATTAAATATTTTGTTTAGAATTCATAATAAACGCAAAACATTAGACTTTACTTCAAAAGTGAAATTTAATTAATATTTTCATATTTTAAAAAAATAAACTTTTAGGCAAAAATCAAATTACGTTTTTGGGAAATATTCTAAAAAAACTAATTATAATGACTATAAAAAAAACTTAATCCTATTCTGGGTATTATTCCGTTCAATCAGATTACTTAAAAAAAGGATTGAAACAAATAATTAGTGGCACTCAAAATAAAGTTAATTAAGAAAATTGCTGTAATTAATTGGCAAACATTTGACAAATTGCAGTACAAAATTGGAAAAAAAACTAAAATGGAAATGTATCTAGGTCTTAATTTATTAAATAACAAATCTTTCTTCTAATCTCATTTCAAATCAGAAAGAATTCAAATTTAAATTTTAAATAAAAAAAAGGGAAAGAGTTCTGAAACTTATTTTATGCTCTGATGTATGAAATACAGGGAAAGAGAAGTTATATTAGTTTGAAAGTATATTTACTTTTGCTTTTCTTTTGAGGAAAGAGATTAAGGAAAATGAATAAATGAATTGTGAAATAAGTGACAAAATATTGACATATTCTTAACATTTCCGAAACAAAAGAATAATTAATTATTTCATTTGATTTCTGTGAAAACCTGAACCAAAACTCTTACTTTGATTTTTATTGAAAAAAGTGGAGATTAGGTGTCGGATCAAAACAAAAAAATGCCTTCTATTAGATGGCATCGCAATAAAGCCTAACTGAGATGAGACCTTCATATGAGTCCAGTTCTCTGTTTCTCTTTCTTTCAATTCTATTATTTGTTTAAATCTGAGGCATGAGTTGGACTCTAAGATTAAGTAGTGTTTACTCTGATTTTCTCTACCGATTGGAAACCAGTGGTCTTATCTCGCCATCACTTTTGATGGAGAAATATATTCTTTCAATTAAACCTAAAATGTTTTCATTTAATTGAAACGGATATAAACCGAATATTAAATTTCCTCTTATTTTTAGGAAATATTTGTCGAAAAAAACACTTTTCATTTGATTGAAGGAATCGATTGCAATGAAAACAATTTCAGTTATAATACGGATATTAATTAAAATGGTTTCCTTTGATTAGACGGCCATAAAAACATCAATGATTTTTGAGTGATGAGCAGCAATAAAGACCCGTATAATTCTTTGCTCACAAGAATTCAGTCCTTAAATAGCGTTATATTTATTATAAGAAAGATTTCATTAACAACAGTATCGCCGAATAGAAGGAGTATTCCTATGCGACTACTGTTAGTACTGTTGGTACAGCTTTTTCTATAGCGAAACAAATTAATTGATCAGAGCTTAAGTCTTTCAATTAATTCCTTTACTTGAATTTCAAAATTACTGGCATTAAAGGAAGCGATTCTCAGCAGAATAATCAGGATCAACCAAATTCTTCAAACTAATCAACTTTTTTCATGCAATTATTTTTTCCAATAATATTATGACTTTAATTAACTTTTTTTTCTATCTATAATTCTTATTATTTTTGGTGATCATCAAAATCACCTTGGAGAATATTATCAGATTATAACTATATGAGTTGGAAGGCAAGTATTCCCTAGACACTAAAGTGCTTCTGGTATTTCATTTTGATCACTTTCATGTCTGAACTTTAACATGGAATTGATCAAGAACGAAATAATTGTGTAATCATCTGTAATCAGACATTATTCGGTTGCTTGGATTCATCTGTTTGGAATTTCTAAATGATCTTGGTTTTTAATAGAGTGACTTTGTGTCAAATAGCGATTGAAAAACGCTTTGAGACAAAATTATTTCATTCTATTATTGGGTCACGAATTGCAAAACAGATTCTATCAGTTTTTCTGTCAAATTAAAGTCCTATCGCTTTAAAATAGTATTCCTTTTGAGCGAAAGAAATAAAAGCTCTAAAAATCTGACACATTTGAGACATGAATTATTCGTATATCATATTTCTGTTTGATTTATGATTCAGTTGTGAAAATGAGCGCCGCTTCTCAAACGACATTTTCCAAACTTTTTGAAAGCTTTTTATAACAACAAATCCATATTATATTTTAGAAAACCTGATATTTCAATGAAACCATTAAAATCTGTATTAGAAATACAGTATTGAAGGGAAAAAAATTCACAAATAAATTACTTTCAATGATTTTTATTCAATTCGACAAAAGTTTATGAATTTTGAATGCATCCAGACGTCTATTTTATCTTGTCATCTTATATAAGCATAAATGATTTATTTGCACAAGCACATGCACATGCACAATTGTCATTCCATTCCATATATACATTTCAAAACCTAGTTTTAAAATATATATAATAATGTCTTTTGTTTTAAAATATTTTTTTTTGTTTAGTTTCAGTTCATTCGAATCTTTTGTCTAATATATGACTCTAAAAAGGATTCTAAAAATAAGTACCTTGACAATTAATTCTGTGAAAATATTGGCCCCATATGTTGAGCACCTGTTGTTCAAAGTTATATGAATGGTCTGAAATTTGGCGAAACATTGCAATTAAATGAGAAAAATAAAGTAATCAAATTAGTGCACTTCTCTCAGACACCGGACTATTCTTTACCAGAAAATTAGTGTTTATATTATGTGTGTATTTGACAACTAATAAGTGAAACAAACTATGAATAATAGATCATAAGTTGCCAACAATTCATAGGAAACGACAAAAACCAATTACGAGTCGCCGACAGAAGACTAGTTATAAAATAAAATATGTGGCCATAAATTGTGACAAAAACTGTTTTACTCGGAGAACATGAATACTCTGCGATCGTAATAAAAATAATACGTAAATTATTTTCACTTTCATATCAATGTTTGTCTCAATAAATGCCTTCCCTTTAAAGAAAAGATTTTTTAGATTATTTTTTAGTGAAAAATCTGCTCCAAAGCTATACTGAAAATCAAATTCATCAGACATTTCAGGAATAACTCAGGAGACAAAAAATGTTGAATAAATCAAATGAATGCTTAAGACATAAATTATTCTCAAAACTGTGATTTCAATTTTTCACTCAATGCTATCTTTTCTATATATTCTCGATTTGCAGACATTCCTCTAAATTCCTTTACTTGCTTTTCGTCATAGAAATAGTCATAGAAATAGAGCGCTTAAACTTATTTTTTTATTCCAAATATAAAAAGTTTAGTGCACTCAGAAAATTGATTTTTCTCTAAGTTTAGACATTAAAAATAGTGATCAAAATACGCGACTCAGGGACTGATTAATGGCAATTTCCTCTTATATTTAGACAAATAATAATAGAAATGATGTAAACCCATATTCTTGAGATCTTCTAATATTTGTTTTTATTTTTTAAAAGCTGATTACAAGAATACGGCTTAGAGTAGCAAGGTGGTTATGGAAACTAAAGTTATTTTTGAAAGGCTTTCTTTTAAGCATTTATTTGATGACAGAGTGACAGAAGTAAAACAATTTTTATGTTTTTCCTGATTTAATGACATTTCGTTATTTAATTTATTAAAAATCTGACAGTTTTTTCATGACTTCCATTAAATATGATTTGAATATCTGTTGCTTTCATTTCTTTAAAGTTTTTATTTATGAAAATTTAATATTTATTCGATTCATCAAAACATAGAATAATTTAAAAGAAAATACAAAATAAAAGAATAATTTAAATAAAACTCTTATAAATTTCAATGATTTATTCCTTGATTAGATTCAATATTTTTACTTGATATTATGTATACAAATATAGTAAGTTCAAAAGTTTGTTTATGAATAAATTATTTAATTGTTCATGGCTTATTTTATTCATTATCGAAATTAAACTAAAAGAGACTACTAAAATGCATCAAGGAAAAAAACATAAATTTCTATATATATATTTGGAGTTAATAAATTAACATGATCAAATATATTATTTCATTTTTTCTATTATAAAATGACATTAATCTTAAAAAATAATTTTCTTTTTATAATTTTATAAATTATAAAATATTAATCAAAAAAATTAATTTAATTAAACTAATAGTAATCCGTTGGGAATGAGTGAAAAGAATGGAAATGTCAGTAAATTTATCTGGATTATATTTAGAAGTGATAAACTCACAATTTTTGAGACTTTCGAATACATGAGATGTTATTAAAAAAATAATTTGATATAAAACATATAAAACATTTGCGAATAATTGTTGGAAAACATTTATTTAAGCGAATAATTTGTTTGTATTTTTGTTGGAAATTCTCTCAAATAATTTAAAAATATATTAAGCCTTCAGTTTATGACAGTTTTTGGGCAAAAGAAAAGTTGGCAGCGCTTTGATATAAAACTCTTTTGGGAATTTCATATAAACTCTGAAATATGTTTAAAAAACTAATTTAGAGCTTTACTTATACTCTTACTTATATAACCAAGGTAATAGAATAAATTAAATAGAAAAATATTCCAGATTTTACAGACAAAATCTTTTAATTTATTAAACATTTCCACAAAATTTGTTTATTAATAAGAATTGCATTCAAAGATTGGACCCAAGTTTTAAAGAAATACATTAATTTATTTTCAATTTATGATAACTTAAAAAATTAATCTAGGTCCATTAAAAATCATCAATTTATATCCAGGTTTAAATTGATTTCAGTCAATTCTTTTCATTCAATTTTTATTTTTTTGCTAGAATTCAGTGCTCTTTTGAGTTATGACGCAAACGCACAGACAGTTGTCAGACATTTCAAATGAAAGATATTTTATTTTCTTTGAATTTATTTAAAGATTACATTAAGTGAACTTTGAAAACATTTTCTTAATATAATTTAATTCCTTGGTATAAACCTATAAGCATATGAACATGGACGATTTGTTGATCCCATAAATTGGTATTCAAATTCAATCACTAATGGATTTCTTAGAACTAATGACCGAAACCAAAATGAATTTAAGTAATGATAAAAAAAAAGTTAAATGTTATCAAAATGTGTAGTAATTCACGAAATGTTGTAATTTGTCATCAATTATGTGATGAAAGAAAAATATTGGAAGTATTTAATTGATTACTCTTTGAGATCAACAAAAATATATATAAAACACTTTTAAAATTATTAATTAAAAATTTTGTTTATTTTTATAAAAATTAATGTCAAAACTTAAACATCTGTTCATTTCTAATGAAATTCATTTAATCGTTACATTAAATAACACTTAATTTCATTTAAATTCTTTTATTTTAATTAAATTCTTTTAACTCAATTCCTTTATGTAAATGTAATTGAGGTCAGAATCAAAGGACAGATCAATTGTCAATTAATGGACGATTAAATTCATTAAATATAATCTCTAGAGTCTAGACTTTAGGACAAAAAATCAGCCATCAATTCACTCACCATTTCTATTGATTATTCAGTCATTACATATTCTGGCCTTCAATTCACAACAAAAAAAAACTTTCTTTTAGACCAAAATCGGGCGAACATTACTCTTCTTTTCTTTTTTCTTATTTGTAATAACAATATAATCTAAGAACACAAATAAGTAGCTCTCGTCGACCAAAATTAGTTATCTTATGTAAAGTGGATTAATTCCTTAACTAAATTTATTAACACTTTTTGAAGTCATTTATGACTCGATTAGACTTTTTATGTATTTAAAGTGTTAAAAGTAATGCGTAATTTGAAATGGAAAAACCATTTAATTTTGAGAAACGACTCTAAGTTAGCCATTATACCCTGGTTAATAGATTTTTTTAATTAATTAAAAAGTTTAATTCTTTTTTATCAATTGCTTGTCGTTTTTAATAAATATTTACTTTATTTGGAACATCTTTTTTGTCAATTTATCAAAATTTTTTGAACCAATTTTTGTCTGCAGTCGTTAGTATTATTTGTGAGTTTGGGATCATTTTTCTGCAAATCTATTAAATTATTTACAATCCTTTTGACCGCCAAATATCCAAAAAGAAAGTACAGAGACTAACAACTGGTTTCTCTTTAGTACTGACTGATTGACTCTAGCATTAAACCTGGATAATGCTGGAAAAGTCACTCACAGACTGGCATTTCCTCACAACATTTCCCTTTCTTTTGATACTATCATTAATCAAAAAAAAGTCTAAATCCAATGAATTTCAAACTTAAGGCTAGAGTTGATTCACGTATTCTCTGATGTTTCACATTAGGGGCTTAGTAACATGATCTTGCCCAAATTCAAGAATTTATCTTGTTCACAATTCCATAGTTTAATAAATGCCTGAAATCTAATTCAAATGGAATGAAATTTTAAGCTCATCGTTATGTTTGACATTTTCAAAGCAAAATTTATTATTGAGCCCTCAATTTATGTCTCGAATCTGCACTGAAAGTGATTTTTTCTCTTATTTTCAATGACTAAAAAAATTGTCGACAATAGCTTCAACTTCCGTATCATTAGTGTGTAGTCAAGAATAAAACACAATTTCAGTAATCGATTCGTAAATTAAATATATTTGAAAATCAATTCATTTATAGAATTTAGGCCTTCATTTGGTTTTACATCGAATACAATATAATAACGAATAAGACTAACAATATTTCGATCATTTATTGTAGAAAATGTTAGATTCAATTTGAAATTAAGTGTTTCGTTCAAAAAACTAACGATAATATTTCATAAGACTGTAATTTCAAGTTTTAGTTTTTTTTTCAACTCAAAAGCGTTTACCCATCGATTTGTACGAAACAAGAAATTAGTTTTTAGTTTTTTTTGTTCACTTAATTCAATTGATTTTTTCAACTTTCAATTATATCCATTAATTGAAATACTTTTTTTCACTGATTTTTCTAAATTAAACTTTTGTTAAAACATTTTTTTTTGTTGATTTTCAATCAAAAACTACAATATTTGTTGAGTAAAATCGCAAAGTATTGCAAATAAGTGTCATTTAAGGCGAGAAGAGATACAATCGATTTGAAGTTAAAACAGGAATTTATCGGAGATTATTATTTATCCAGGGTATTTTTCCTTCAATACTAAGATTATTCAGATTTTGTGCCGACTCTTAACGAATCGCAAACATTTTATCCCAAATGCGCTATAAATCTAAAAAGTGTTTTGAAAAATATTTGTAAAATAAATCAATACTAAAAACAAAATATTATTTCTTATATTTACTTTACTTTAGTTAGTCTTTCAATAAATTTTTTTTTTATAAAATAAATCATAAAAAAAATTTTCAAATTAATTATTTTTCAAAACTCTTTAATAATCTCTTCTTATTATAATTTTAATCTGAACTCGAATTTTGAAATTAAATTTTGAGCCAAATATTCATAAAAATTAAATTACTTTTTCAAAATCTAATCAATAGAATAAAAGAGTTAAACATTTTGAAGAGATTATGACTTGTTTTGTATATTTAATGTAAACTTCTTTCAAATTTTTATTTAATTTAAATGATTTTAGGCTTCAGACAAATGGCGTTCATTATTAAGAAAACGTTAGGAAAACCTTTTTAGCAAAAATTCATTTCGTGTTCTGTTTGTGAGGCCTTTGAAGTTCGTAAATAATCTGTTGACTAATTGAATGCTTTTCATGAATGTCTGTAATCTTCTTCTGGTAATTGAAAATAAATCAGAAATAATTAAATTATAGAAAATAATTCATTCGAAAGAGAGATAACTCAAGTTTTGCATTACATTTGATATCCTAATGATTATGGATAAGAATGGATGCAAATCACTCTTTTCTCGAGTGATGTCGGAATGAATGCACATAATCTTAAGACTTTCTTCTGTTGAATATTTCTTCATATCGACAATTAATTTGCGGTCCTAAATAAAACATCCTTGCTCAAATATCATCGTCTAAACCATTTGTTCTAAAGAAACAAATAATTTAATAATTTTATTTAAAAAATTAGAGTAAATAAGATGTGTGTGTGTGTGTGTGTGTGTGTGTGTGT
>JAQIXI010001750.1:0-12368 GCA_034700165.1 Galumnidae sp. Gr-Ori-00277 | reverse complement strand
AATAATAATAATAGCTATGAATCACAACAAGTTGTTATTCGGACAGCAAGTGGTGGCCAACCAGTTGTTAATCATAGAAGAAGTAATTCGGGATCTGAGGGCACAGCACAGGGAATAGCGGCTGAGAACCTCTTTTCGCCGACTGAGGGCAGAGAATGTGTGAATTGTGGTAAGCATTGATTGCATGCAATGAAATGGATTTTGTCTGAGAGTAACGCTATTTTGCATCGATTTCTGACAATTTTTTTAAGACTTAAATTATTCCACAAAAGGCGCCATTTCTACCCCATTGTGGCGAAGAGATGGTACCGGACACTATTTATGTAATGCTTGTGGACTATATCACAAAATGAATGGAAACAATAGACCTCTTGTTAAGAATCAGAGGCGGCTCACAGTAAGGCTCAGAATTTATATATAATTTATATAATTATTATAAACAAAAGTCACTTAAGATATTGAGTGACATAACATTCGCACAAAACTATTAAACACTTGTTTTTTGCGTTTCCTCTCTTTCTTTCTCTTTATTACTTCTTGTGTGTAATGTCTGTGTTATGGCAATGATTAGACACAATCGCGACGATCGGGTCTGTCGTGTTCTAACTGTTCCACAACAAACACATCTTTGTGGCGGCGAAACGGTTTGGGAGAGCCGGTGTGCAACGCGTGTGGTTTATATTTCAAACTGCATAACGTCAACCGTCCCATTACTATGAAGAAGGATTCCATTCAAACTCGTAAACGTAAACCAAAGCAAACCAGTGGTCAGACCTCTTCCACTCAATCGTCACAACAGTCTTCATCGCATTTACAGCCCTATAATATCCCATTAAAGCTGACCACTGGAATCGCACCTGGCTTAATGTCTGTTCCGCACAACCCAAACGCCAAACTCGTCTCTTCACGTAATTATCCCAACTTTTCCACTCTAACGTATGGCTCTCAGCCATCGCCATATTCGACAACATTTTATACCGTCGATGATGTCGTTTCCCATCCAAGTCATCGCATTTCTCCTCCTATGGCTCATCACAACCCTTCCAATGCATACTCTCATTCTCAAGGACTATCTTCTGGCAGCTCTTCCAACTATTCCTCATCCCTTACCACTGCAGAACTTATGCCTTATACAACACTTTCGGGCGGACATCCATTTTCTGCCTAATATTATAATAATTTTAATAAAATTATTTTATTGTTTATTTGACAAAAGATTTTTGATTACAATTTTAGATAAAAGAATTATAGAAAAAATTAAAAATGATTTCAATTGATATTTAAATAATAAAAATGAGTGGACTTTAATAAATGCATTCTTTACTAATTGAATAATCCATTTATAGTCATATCAAGTGATAATCAATCATTTCTTAGTAATTAATCATAAGATTTCAAAAAGTGAAGTAAAGTTATGGCAACATTTCAACCGTTTGTACTGAAAATAGTCTAAATTTCATCGCAATTATCGCACTTTTATTGAGTACTGATAATCGATTATGAATTTGTTTTCGTAAAATAATTATATCATCAGAAGAGAGTTATATGATATAACTTATATCTATTTATATCTATTTGACCATGCTAATATTGCTTATATTGCATATACCCGTATATTAACATTTTAGTTCCTCTTTTTCTATTGGATTAGTGTTTGAACTTTGAAACTTATTGTCAGCTCATTTATGTATTCCCATCGGCGGGATTTCTGTCTTATTTCGAGAGAATTATAAACTAATAATTCAATCAAACAAATGACTCATAAGATCTATAAATTGACATAATTTCCAGATTGAAATCAAAACCAGATTAAGACCAGATTCACAATCTTTTGTGAGAAAATAACTTTTTTATAAACTATCAAACATTTCAAGTGTTTATATTTCAATCAAAAAAACGCCAACAAATTGAAAGAAACTGAGATTTGAAAGATTGAAAGATCAAAATTCTCGGCAAAAATTCATTTCCTTTTTGATTCGCGACACTAAACTCTAAACACTTCCATAAACTATTTCAGATCAAAATCTCTTAATATTTTAATTTGAATTTTTTTTTGTTGCTCTGAAACTAAACACAAACTCAAAAACTATTTAAATTGATTTTTGATTTTTTTTAGTGAATATTTGATACCCGAGTGAAGTCGCATCGCAAGCATGAAATGCATGAAATGTCTCTCTTTTGTAATTCAATTTTGGATTTAAGAGCGCATAAAATCCGGCGACTAATAAACGATCAACACTTTAATGATACAAAACTCACTGAAATTTTATATCTAATATCGATTGAATTATTAGATCTAGGCAAAATATGCATTAAATATGCTTAACTTGCATATGTCTGACTCAATTCACTCAATTGACTCATTTCTCTAAATTTTCTGACTAAACATTTCTTAAGAACTTAAGAATTGTTTGTTTTTAGTCTATTTGTTTGTTCATTGAGAAGCGAATCATACAATTAATCTTGTTAAATTTAGTTCATTTCATTGGGAATATCTATTGTTATCTTTTAGTATATCTTTTGGTAATCTTTTGGTAATCTTTTGGTATACTTTATAGGGAATCGTTAATAATGTTTACAAAAGTATAATAAAAGTGATATGCGCTGACCTGAAGGATGTGACAATACCTCCGATAGAAACTTCACTCAAAATATTGGCTCTTAATTATACTTTTATTTATATAATAAAAAATTATTTTCAGTAAAAATATTTAGAGTTAAGGCGAGTGAGACCTCACTTAATAAGTCATAAATGCATTCATTTTTTATTTGTAAAACATTTGCAAAAATAGAATTTAATATAAGTTTAAGTGAAAACTTAATAAAGAGTTAAACATTTAATACTTTTGAATCAAAACATGAGTTTCGATTAAATGTATTATTTTCTGCTATTGATTTAAGGGGTTAAAATACGAGCATAAATTGACCTTGCACCACTCAAATATGACAAACAATGTATTGGATGGCCAGACACATGACTAACAGAATGCTCGCCACCAACCACTCATATATTGACAGATCATATCAGAAGAACAATAGAGAGCACCAGAAATAGCTGTGGAATTAAGTCCTGGAGTAACCTTATTGTACGGAAACTGTCAGTTCTGGAGATAAGGGCATTACTCTGTTTTGTTTCTTATACATTCAATGAATAAACAATAAGACAAAAACCGATAGCTTTTCAACAAATACTCTAATTTTGTTTTTCAAAATCAAATATAATTTCTCTCATTCCTATCAAAACATTCAGTTATTTCACATAATATTTACGTAAATCCGATAATGTAATTGATAAAAGTTCCAAGTTTGTGATAAATTAATTATTAAATAAACCAAAATTTCTTAGTACCGATAAATTAAAGAAAGGCTTTTAAATTGAAAAAAAAGTTTTAATTCGATTTTTTTTGAGACATATTTTGTAAGAATTTATTTTATTTTGAATTTCAAACAAAATTTCCTCAGAATTTGTTTAAAAGTTTGAAAATAATATATAGAAATTCAAAGTTCATTGAAATCGACTACTTTTTTGAAACTTCAAGAGATTTAATTTCAACGATGAAGTTATTTATGATTCCAATTCTTTGAATATTTGAAAAATTATCCTGGTTAAACCAATAGTTTTACAGATCTTTTTTTTTGTTCAACAATTTTTTCGTAGAATATTTTTTTTCTCATAAAAAGTTAAGTCCTTGAAATCAAAGTAATGTAAGAATTCATTGAAGAGAAAATCATAAATTATATTAAGATATAAATTAATATTACATTAATATAAACAATTCAAACGTATAAACATAAAAACAATTTAAAAAATTAATTCATTTCTCAATAATTTATACAAAAAAATGACTTAAAGTGAATATAAGTTTAATTACAAAAGAATTGATTGTATGACAAAAATTACAAAAAGTTTTGTAAACCAATTGTTTTGATTTACTGATTCATTGACACTAATTAGAGCTAAATATAAATTTGAACTTTAGGTCGAATGATTCGCGTCATCGTTCCCGTCGTTGCAGTGGTTGCAGTGGTTGTCGCCACCGATGACACCACTGGAAGCGATGGACCAGCTTTTGGTGAGGACTCTGCTTTGGATACTAAAGACGAGGCCATTGTGGGCGTCGAATGAGGTGAAGGCGGTTGAGCGTATTGACTATATGGCGATGATTGAAGTGGACAGTGACCCACCGGCTGCTTAACTGCCGTATTGGTGGCCACACTGTATATTGGAGCGGCAATAGTGAACTTTTCTTCAAATTTGTCGTCTTCGTGGGTGTAATAAACTGCGCCCTGTTTTCTATAGAACACAATCACTGCTATTATTACGAAAAGCAACGAAATTATTATAAAAACGGCTAAAATTAGTCCAATTTGTGGCTCAGAAGCAGTTAATCGGAGCTGAACTCTCGGATCTGAACACCACTCGAGTTCGAGTTCATTCATTAAATGTAAATACTTTCCATACAATTGTGAGGGTGTCGTACACTTTATACAATGTTTAGTACGGGACGACTCTTTCGAATACCGATGACAGACATTAAAATATGCCGTCGGAGAGGAATCGATCCAATCCATGGCAGGCATTATATGACACCTATAGCACGACCAGGGATTGTCGTTCCAATAAACTTTTTTCAAGTTAGACATCAAATTGATTTGATTAAAGAGAGAATAACTTAAACCAAAGATGTGGTTATGAGAGAAGTCGAGAACTTCCAAATGAATGAGTGGTACCAATAGTTTGGCGCTTATGTTAACGAATCGATTGTAAGAGACATTCAAAGAGATCAAAGTCTCCAAATTATAAAACGACGACTCAATCATTGTATCGTCTAATGTATTGAAGGCAAGTGACAAATGATTTAAATACTTCAGGGGTTGAATCAAATAAGCGATACTTAATGTCGAATCAATTAAGTGTCGATTGTGGTCAGCCCACAGTTCTCTCAGTGATTCTGAGATCGGCTCTAATACTCTCGACTGAAATGATGTGAATTTGTTGTCTGAAATGTCCAGTTTTCTAATCGATGAGTTACAGAAAGTGCACGAACTCATTGAAACGATGGCATTACCCGACAGATCCAGAGATTCGACGGCTAATAAACCACTGAAGTAATTGTCTCTCAGTTCTAAAAGTTTGTTATCATTTAGTCTCAACTCTTTTAAATTTTGAAGAGAACTGAACTCATTTGAAGACAAATAAGAGAATTGATTACCACTTAAATCAAGATATGTTAAGTTTGGAAGTTTTTGATAGACGAGTGAATGCAATCCTTTCAGTTGACATTTCGATAAATTTAGAACAGAAAGACTAATAATATCTTTGAAATCATCAGGATCAATTTCCTGTAAGGGATTTCTGCTCAGATCTAAGATTTCCAGTTTACTTAATTGATAGAAGAGTCGGGTAACCAGTTTTCTGAATTGATTTCCTGCCAAAGAGAGCATGGTCAAATTTGTTAAATGACGGAACGCTGCGGACGGCGCTCGAGATAAACGGTTGTCACTTAAGTCTAACACTTCTAAATTACTCAAACTATTGAAGTCACTGTCGATTATAATCGATATTGAATTATGACTCAAATTCAAGAGTTTGAGAGCCCTTCCCGGCCAAAACGATGAGTCACCGATTGCCGGAAGATTACTATAAGTGATGTGCACTTCTTCCAAATCATGTAATTCTAAAAAAATTCGGCCTAAAGTGATCCGATTCGAAGAGTCTTTTGGTGCGGTTATGTTGAGTACCTTTGAGTTAAACAACAAAATTATAATTACTATTAATTTCTTATACTTTTTTCTGAATTCTTTTCTGCTGAACATCTTTTCATTGATAAGAAAGGAATGTAAGAGTCCTCACTTGAATTCCTTTATCCATTTTATCGACCGGAATAGAGACCAAATTGCCTGTAGGACACGTGACTCTTTTCCGGTTGAGCTCATCTGCAGTGCACTCACACGGAGGCGATGGACACCTTCCCGGCATCGATGAGGAGAATATGGGTGACCGCCGACTCTCACAGAATGTTTGCAGTAATAATAATAAGTGCATAAATAGTGAAATACAAGTTGTGTTCCCCATCTCTTCCGGTCAATTGTTTCAATAAGAGTTGTCTTCACGTCATTTCCTCTTTTCTTGTTTTTCATTAAACTCCTAATAAATATAATCCAAAAATTATTGATTTTTTCGTTTTTGGGAATTATTTGAAGAAAATAAATGAATTATAAGTATTACTATAAGACTCTTATAATAAGAGATGAGAATTAATGAGCCCTTTATTGAGTGCATCAAACATTTCTAACATTTCTATAATTCAGCCGAAACTTAACTCTTATATTCATTGCATCTGATATTTGAAATTAATTGAATCCTTTACTCTATGACTACATTCGTTGATATCCGGAGTCACTCATGTTTTAATCAAAATCTAATGATATTTTTCATAGAATTTGTCCTAAATTTAATCCACAAATAATTTGTTTCAGCAATTATTCACTCCTTATTAAAATTCCTAATTTGATTATCGTTACATACCGGTGCTCATATACTAGTGTTTATTCTACTATTGATGTCACTCTTGGTCTTTTAAATGAACTGTTGGTTCAAGAATTTCTTTGATTTGAATAAAGATTTTTGGTTTATATTATTCCAAACAAAAAGATTTTGAATTCTATTTTGTAGTTATATTTAATAATTTAATTAAATAAAAGATTATGAGATTTTCATATAAAACATTTTCTGACATAAATTTGCATTCATTTCGAATGAATTGATGTATAAAACAGTTGTTTGAGAACTAGAATATAATAATAATATTTACTCAAAATAGGAATAAAACAAATATTTCTCTAAAATGATATTAATTTCAATAAAGTTTTACTCCATTTATGAATATTTGAGATTTATTTGAACTGAAAAGAGGGCATCAATACTGAAAAAAGAGGCACTCATTCACTATATTTTTCAGTCAAAACTGATGTTTGATTTGCTTTTGATTCTAAAATTTCTGTATTTTTCCAAACAAAAAGTTTTTGACAAAAGAGCGGCGAAACAGAATTTTATTGAAAAATCTATTCCTATGGAACTGCTTTTGTGTCATAAGAAGAGGTAAACCAGAAAATTCCTTCTATGCAAAGCTAAATGTAGTGAACTGACAGCTCTCGCACTCTATCCGTTCCCTTATTTCAAATAAGTTATTTGACACATTGTATGATAGACTCTCTTTTCTAACAACACATTCATTGACGGTTAATATCGACTATTCTGTGCATTCATTGACGAGACTTACTTATGAACCAATAGTGAACTCAATAGAGATTTAAATTTTATCCGAAAAATAAAAAACTTTTTCAAAAAAAGGAACGGATTTTGAGAGGAAGCCTCAGAGAAATGATGTGATTTGAGGCATGACTACAGATGACGACTAGTCACTGATTTAGAGAGAAGGCCCTCAATCACAATATTGAGCCCTGAAAGTGGAAGTGTATCGCTCTCTACAAACCGCAGATGTTTTAAAGCCTGTATTATATAAAAACTTTTAGCCAACAGTCGATCCTCTTTTATATAACTCAGTGACCAGTCTTTTACTCTATTATTGTTAAAACGTTTGACTATTGAGAGCCTCAGAGAATGGAAATACTTTTAAATATGTTTTTATATGGAATTTGAATGAGTTTTTCTGAATATAAGCCAATTATAGCTAACACTCGACGTCTCTCCCCTTTTGACTTTTTTAACATTAAATATAAGAAAATTTTAAATTCAAATTCAATAATATTAAAGTATATTATCATTAGTCTTGTTTAACAAAGTAATAGCCAAGGTAAGCTTTACATTTCTAGACCTATAGAAAGATATATTAGAAATCATTTGACAACTGGCTTGTTTTCCTTTCATAAAATGATTTAACAGGAATTCCGTGTTAAAGTCATTTCTATAATTGGATTGTCTGAACTTGGTCACCCTCAGAGCACAAAGTTCTCCCTTTTGTTCTTATGATATAAAGCCATTTGAGAAGAGGAGAGAATACAATAAATTGTGAATATTTCGTATTTTTCTTATATTATGTAATAAATTTAAATAAAGAAATGCTTTCTATTCTTTTCACGAAATGTCAAAATAATGTCGAGAATAGAAGTTATTTCAATAAATATTAGTTAAACAAAATATTTACAATAAATATAAGAAATGTCACAAATATATGCCTAAAATGAAGAAAATAATTAAATAAATAATAGATTCAAACATATTATCGGAAATCTATTTTTGGATTTGATTTCAATATAAATCAAATGCAGTGAAAATGAATTGTGATTTCAAGAGTTATCACAACTAATCTTAACATTGAATAAGAATTGCATTTATATTATAATCTAATATTTACCCTGTTTATGCCATTTAAACTATTTCTATAATGTATTTGATATTGTGATGAAGTGCTAAATCTGATGCATTAATAATTGAAAGCGATATTTAAGACAAGTTTTGCCGCAAATTTTAGCCCAAATCAAGCGTAAACTCTTATGTATTAAATGGCAGAGCACTGCACACAAGACATCACAAAAGGCAAACATATCATTACATTAGAAAACTTGGGCCCAACTCTTCACTAATGTTTGATTATTGATTTGTTTTGCTCTCAGTTTCAATGCTCTTTCAAATCAAACCAAAAACTCTGAAGTTTATATCATTCGTAGCCTTTATAAGAAGGACAGACATTATTGAGATCAAAGAAATGACGAGTCTTTGAGTGTCTTAACATCAGAACAACTCGATTACCGACTCATCAGTCGCTTCACTTTTCTTCCATTTCTTCGAATAGAGCCAAAGGTTGACAAGAATTTCAACGCCTTTTCTCTTAATATTTGAAAATATACTTATCTATAGTTTTGATGTAAACGCTTTTCTCCACTCATTTTGTCTAACTTTCAGGAAATTTACCTCAAAAATGTGAAAACCTTTATCAGAGGAGGAGTCATACCTTAATATATGAGATAATGTTTTACAATTAACTTTAATTTGATTCGTTCCCTAAATTTCACGAACTGTTTATGATATCAATAAATGAGAGTAAAAGTTAAATATAAGTAATGTTTGCAATAAAACTCTGTCTGAAACTGTTTTTTCTCATTTAGTTGAGAGTCATTTCATTATTCAATGGTTTTTATACTCAATTACATCAGTTTTTTCTTAGAAAAAAGAAAGGATTAAAACACTTCTTATAAGAGCTTTTATTTTCAAATACTAAGGAAAAAGTTATAAATCTTCGGCGAGGGTTCAAAGCGAGTGTTCAAAGCGAGTGTTCAAAGCGATAGTCGCATACGTTAGCGACTGATCACTGGTTTTCAATGGAAAGACATCCTAACAAATGTCACTGACTTTCATAAACGAACAAATGAGTTATGACAACAATTTCATTAATCAGTGTTTAAGAAGAAAAGTACAGAAGAATTCACTTCTCGCGCACAACATATTGTCCGTCGCCTGCAATCCCTCCCTTCTAATGATTTTTTCGAGAAATCATTTTCTCTCCCAAAACATCTATTATTTGATTGTTTTATCGGAGAAAATGTTAATTTTTAGACTCAAGTATTCACTTCTGTTCATCACTCCATTCACTGATCGCTTTGGCATAATTTAGGCCAAAACCCCCACAAAACCCCTCATTCTTAACATTTTTGTATATCGACGGAAAAGAAGAGCATCGGTTTTACCTATTATTAGTCGTCGTGTGAGTGAACGACAGCTGCCGCACAACTCTTCTGTCCTAATCTCGATCTGAAATTCTTGTTAACAATCCTTAAGACTAATTCGACCAAAAAATGCAATTCTTTCTGATATTGTGGTGAAACAATTGAAGGGTAGTTCTAATTGCAAACAACAATCAATCAAAGCTTGAATTGAGAACAGAATGCAATCGAATTACACGACTATTGTTTACGGTATCGAAATGTGAAATAAATTGTATAAAATTTCACACTAAAAAAAATTTCACTGAAATTGAATTTTTGAACTTTCGCTCAAATTTATTGTATTTATTGTATTAAAGGCAACTCTGACTGAATTTTGATTGAAAAAAAAACTTCACGTTTGCTCTGAAAAACGCATTTTTGGCGATCATTAAAATTGATGAACTCTTTACTTTCCAACTATTCTTTCTGAGCCTTAATATACTTTATATTCTCAGTGTTTACTATTGAACAACAAATGTATGTTTATTCTATCAATTCAATGATTCTTTGGTATAACTGAAATTGAAATAAAGTTTAGATAACTCTCACTCACTCACTCTCTCTAGTCTTACACACATTCACTTATATTTGATGTGTAAATATAACATAAGAGAGAAAATACGGTTACATTTATTGCAAAGTATTTCCAAATTTTGTAGAAATTAAGGGAAATATATTTTTGAATGTTATGTAAATATTAAGAGAAATTATCATAAGATTAGACTTACTTTTATTTTATCGTTTAATTCCATTTGAGAGTAAATATTCCGAAAAACTTTGTTTTATAACTTTGAATGACTGGCAGTGAATGATAATAATTGAGGCAAACAAACGATTCCCGAGTATTGAATTTCAACTTAAAAATAACATAATTGAGAAGAAATGACTAAATTTATAAAAAGTTTATTTTTTCGACGACTGATAACTAGTATTAGTGGAAATCGTGGCAGACGTGGGGTATCTTTGGATAAGTTTGTATTCGTCGGTTTGCACTCACAGATCACACAGAGATTGCATTGACTGAGTGACTGACTGAACACTGGTCTGTAGAGTACACACGAAGCAGACGGTGCAGCCGATCGGCATCAATCTTGGGGCAGACACGCGCTGTTCTCTTGTGCTGAGCGTCAAAAAAAGTTTTGTGAAGACTGGTATGTATGCCGTTCTCGATCTGAACGCAAGTGAACCAAACTGTCAGATATTATAATAGCCAACACTCTCTTCAGTCACATTTAACTGATGTTCTGTGCGTTACAGTTATGGGTCTGTTATAAGTCGAGTCTCCCACTGAATGTATTACAGGACTACAGAACCAAAAAATTTCAGACAATAAGTTTTAGCGGTCGAACCCCTGCACGAGAGATGATCGCAGATATGGCATGACTTGGGTTGTGCCCGTTCGCTATCGATCCCATTATTTTGTTGGAATCACTTCAATAAATAATTGAGAAAAACGAGAGAAAAGTTAAAAAGCTATCGAAGAGAGGCAGAGACTCACCGACCGATTGCCACTCAAATCCCAATATATCCTCTATTCTGAGCTCTAATATTCAACATATAATATGAGCACAAATTATGTGTTTGTTATACAGAATAGCAATAAGAGTAGCAAACAATTGATTGCATTTCGTTTAGAGAATAACCCAATAAATATGATTTCATTCAATTGTAGCCAACAATAGGACTTTCCTTCACTATTATTGTTATGTTTCTGATAAGAATTGTCTTTTATATTCAATTTATCTTATTTTTTGTCACACAATCGGAAGGAATGTCTAATATTATGATTTCAGTATATTCTGATTTAGACCGAGTTTTGGGGAAACATTTAAGTGTCTTTAATATCCTTTTCATTATTTTGTGACACAAAGTCTTCGTTTCATTTGATTCTGAGCCAAATGTTGTCACAAACGATGAAATTATGTAAAACTATTGCCATTTAAAAAGCAAACACAACTTAATTACTGCTTTCCGTTATTCTGTTTTATATAATTAACGTCATTTTCAAACCCCAATATATAAGGAATTGTGATTCACAACAAAAGCCTTCTATTGATTTGTTCCGTATTATTAGTTTTTCGGGGCTTAAGTCCAAAAAACTCTTTTTTAGATGAGTTTACATTAAAAGCAATGATTCACTCAATTACGTCATTCTCGCCTTTTGAGGAACAGGATTTTAGGACCAATTTCTGGGCACAGGAGTTATACTTCAGCTCTACTTCTGTCTGACTCATTAGGATTTGATACATTCTAACAGCATTTGAATTACTGCAGTCATCGTTTGCAAGTGAACGGAGAATATGAGCTAAAATTCCCACTTGTTTTATAAGACTCATATTCTGTTCGCTCTAACAATTCATTCAATATATGGCTCACAAAAAGACTTCAAACACAAACAGATATATTATATTCTGTTATAATAACTGGAATTTCCATTCCTTTGATATCGGAATATATGAGAGAATGAAAGATATGGAGAATATTCAGAATACAGTCACAACTCTGAACAGTACTAATGAGGGGACAGACACAAAGTGTTGGGGTCTCCTATGGTTTTGATTATTAATAAATTAGGTTAGGAATTTTTAAGAATTGCGCTTGTTTGTATGTAAAAGCAATAATTTCACCCAGATATAATGTTT
>JAQIXI010001749.1:0-12373 GCA_034700165.1 Galumnidae sp. Gr-Ori-00277 | reverse complement strand
CTCATAAGGTTTGGGCAAAACCTGGTTTTGTCTTTGATGTGCAAATTTGATGATTTCAAATACTTTTCATACTATTTATGAAAGTTGAAATTTATTCTGTGCTCTTTGATGTTCTGGTTGATCACCTGCTCATCACTATGGCTACCATGTCTTCATCTTAAGTTCAGTGCTGTAGGGCTTCACTCAAAACACAATTCTATTTGAAACGAAACAAAAAATTTTTTTAGTATCGAATTATTAGAGACTCAAATACTGTATATTTCGGTTTAAAAGAAATACATCAGAATTATAGAATTGAGAACAGAATAAAAACACGAATACTATTAAATATAAGATATAAGACACTGTTTTGTAAAAAAGAGAAATACATTTATTTGTAATTCCAATCTCTTCAACAATCCATTAGTTGTTTGTTTGATATCTGATTGATAGAAGACATAGAAATGAAAGAGAATATCAACTTTTTATTTGTGTTATTCCCAGTGACTCGTAATGTGTTTTTTTGTTGGGTTTGTTGTGTGTAATACAGAGTTAGAAAAGTTTATATTATGAGTGAGTGATAAGAAATTTTATATCTCTTATATTCTCAGATAATTTGCTCTTATATTACGTTAAGAGATTTACAATGAAATAAAGAGTGAATTGTGTTTAATACTAACGGTCTCTTCATTGCAAATGAGTTTTATTTACAGCAACTCTGGACTTAAACAGACGAGAGTATGGTTTGGCACTCGTCATACTGTGCAGAGCACAGCCTGTTTGGGTAAAGTGGGCTTATTTTGTCAATGATACTCATGAGAGCTCCAAATGATAGACACAAAAATCAATTCTTTCATTATATGAGAAGACACACAACTCTATAGATGAGAGAAGAGTTATAAAAGTAGTTACCAAATGAAAGGATGTGCGTGTGATTAGTCCCTACCAGTGCTCTCATCTCTACTTTCGTTGCTCATATACTTAGAGATGTAATTTCGGTTCACTTTAATAACTGGTTATTCCCATCCTTTGTCAGAAGCTTTAAGTTTAAGAGGGAACAGGTTGCAGGTTGCTGGTTGCAAGTTACAAGTTAACACATTTCTGCTCATTTTGTATACCATTTGTGAATTGAATTTAATCGCAATAAATATTTTGCTTTTAGAGTAAAAATTAGTTTTTGATTCACGATTTCTGATAAATTGAAGCGAAGAGTTGTTTGTCAGTCACTTCGGAAGTGTTGAAATCTTTAATCTATTCTATCGTTTGCTTCTATTCGTGCCGTAAAACTAATTTTACAGGAATTCTATAGATTTATAGTTTTTCTTTCGGGTTAACTCACTCACGATATGAGATGTCCTCTACTCTTAAGCGGTTATAAACTGAAGGCATAAGACTAACGAGTTATTTGATCGGAGAAAAAAGTCAGAACCAAAGCCTCATTAAATGTCTATTTGTGTATAAGAGGTATAAAAAAGGACTTCAACTCAAAGAACGATAGAGTGGTTGCCATGAAATAGAGATTCGATGGAATGGAGGAGTCATTCCATTGAGTGCTTGTGAAGTGTTGGAACTGTTTACTAGAGATGTGCAGAAAAACAATGAATGCCTTTTGTTAGACTGAGATTAGCAAGATATCATATGTGAAAATAGACCTTGTTTGTCTACAACACAACTTTAATTCAATAAATCAGTAATTTGGAAATAATTGTTACAAATAGTTTGGAAATCAATGATTCTTATTGAATTAGTTCCATTGATCAAGGTAATCTAAAAGGGTGTGTTCCTGGTACTATCTTATCAATGGTGAGGTCTTTTTTCAGGCCATATATAATGTTATTTTTAGAGAATGTTTTCGATGAGTAGTTTGTTTTCTCATCGTTTGTATTGAAAGAATTGGATTCCAAAACTGGTTTTGAGTCAAATACATGACTGAAACCATTGAAATACACGAAAAATTTCGATTCAAAATAACAATACTTTTTTTTAACCGAAATTTTTTATTGCTCTCAACCGTCAGTCATGTCGGCTCTTATCTGATAGAAATGAGAAAAAAAATAAAAATATAACCATTTTTTCACTCATTCTTTTTCAAAGAAGTGATTGTATTCACGATAGAAACTGATTGGTATAACTGATAGCACTTCTGGTTGAATACGGAATAGATTTTCACTGAATTGTAATTATAAAAGAAATGGAAAAATTGTAATTCTTTGCTCTCCATTGAAGTAAAGGCAAAGACGTGTCGTTTATGGATATCTGTGACTAAAATGATAATTAGAATTCCAATTATTCCGATATTTGAGAGGAATAGAGGAACCAATGATTAGTTTCTGATGAATATCTCATTAAAAATGTGATGAATTCTGTGGTTCGAAGAACTTGTAATCCAATACTAAGTGACAGTACTTTTGTATACAATTTTCAAATTAGTTATGCTTTTCATAGAGTCATATGAATGATGAATAAAATTCATTTATTAAAGCAGTGAATGCAATGCATGTCTGAATCCCTGGAATTTTTTTCATAACATTTTATATTTAACTTTTGATATGAAATTTCATTTTTAATTAAAGTTCTCAGTTTTACTCGATAATTAACTTGGTAGTGAGACACTATTCTTGTAGAGACTGACATTTTTAATGAGACCAAACGCTTATTTATTTAATGTAAAGAAAAGCTTACTTTCAATTTAGTTAATTAATGCTTATCTTTGGGCCGTTGTTTGCGATGAGAACTAACTGTAAGAAATCAAACGCTTTTCCCAATAGTTTCTGACTCTAACTTATTTCCAGCTCTTAATTGTAATTGTCTTCTGAGACACAATTCTGTTGATTTAGGAAATTATCTTTCATTTGATATTTTTCTTTGACTTCTGTTGAGCACAGGTCTCACTTTTAGTTAACGGGAGAAAAATTTAATCAATTCTTTATATCAGATATTCATTTGCGACTCAATTTGCGAAATCAATTCCCGAAATCTATTCCCGAATCACATCGTTTTATTCGTTCATTACTTCTTCATTAAGTAAACATTACTCTATTTTATATACCATTAATTCAAAGAAAATTTCCATCCCTTAACTATCCCTTAACTAAAGGCAATCCAAATACCAGACAAATACTAAATCCTTAAATTCAAAGCAAAATTTTATTTCTTTCAAAAGTATCGAAACGTTTTTCCTTTACATAATTAATTCTAAATTGAATTTTAATTACTTTATTCTGTCCTTGATCATTTTTATAATATTTTTAATTATTTCCAGTTTTATTTTACTAAAATGAAATAAGAAAAAATTTTTCCTCTTGGTTAATTAATTATTTATTTATTATAAAATTATCTAGAAATTTCTTAACGAGGTCTTTTTCTATTTTAAATGAATAAAAAGCAATTTTCTTGAAACTAAGGTTTAATTATTAGAATTACTTCAAAGAAAACTAATAATTAGAGTCTAATGAAAAGAAAAGGAATAAAAAGAAATATTTGTCCGCCATTTAAGACATTAAAGACATAAAACGGTGAAAGAATTTCTCAAATATGATCTGATTTTAATATTAGGTTTTGACAAAATTCACTTTTTATACACTTTTTCTTTACTTTTTGTCTCTTTTTCTATTTCACTCTTAAATAAAAACATGATTTTCGGTCTTTCGAAAGACATTCCTGAGTGAAGGCCCGGAAAGAAATTGCTTTCGAAGAGATAAAAAAATTAGAAATTTATTCGAAATAATTCTTTAGATTTAAACTAATTTTTGTCTTCACTTTTCTACTGAAAACTAACATTAGATAAGAACCAAAAACTTAATTTTATTTGAAGTTTTATTTCGTTTTATCGTTAAAAGTATTCCCAAACATTATTTTGTAAATCTAATAAAAAGCCAAATCCTCAAAGAAATCATAATTGCATTTTAATTGAGTAAGGCAATTTTCCTGGTTTACTTACCCGCTAATTATCTTCCATTTATGGCTCTATGTATTCATCTTTTAAACAAAGTCTCCTTTTTTAAAAAATTACAAAATCCAAAGAAAAGTCAAACCCTTAGAGAGGAGAGAGAGAGAGAGAGAGAGAGAGAGAGAGAGAGAGAGAGAGAGAGATTTCTATGAATTGAATTCTGGTTGAAATTCCTCACATTTAAGCTCAGCATTAATTCAAACCATTAATTAATTAAATTTAATGCATGAAAAAGTTGGCTCTGAAATGCAATTTGAATTACTAATACAATACATTTTGAACACAGAATAAAAACTATATCCGTCTCAACCCATATTAGGCATAATATTAGAAGAAGAAAAAAGTATGATTTCAAGTATTTATATGTTTGAGCTTTAAATCACTTCAGTCGCGATATCAACACTTGAGTTCACATCGACTGAACAAGACTTAACTCAAGTGTTATTTGGTTTTTAATATTTTTTTCAAAAATCATTCCTATTCTGGAAATTCAAGAGTAAGTGTCGGCTCAAATTTATATACTTCCTCTTCAATACTCCAAAGTTTGAAAAAGTTATTTGCATTCCATTAAATCAAACTCTAATTTAATTCTTCCTTTAATTCGAGTCTTTTTGTTCAAAAGTCGTTGAATTGGAACTAAACGATGAAAATAAAAAAAAGTGTTTGTATTTTACAATTGCTTTTCTAAAATATTTATTTCTTCAGTAATTCATAGAAAGAGAGGTTAAATAGTTTTGCAAATTGTTTTAAATTTGTTAAGTAAACAATTTTACAAAACATGACTTCAAGTAATGATTTTATTTTTATTCTTATTTTCCTCTTTTATAGTCAGCCTCTAATGTATTGGTATAAAGAAATTTCTTTTCTGATCCATTAAATAAAATATTATATTAGGAGTAAATCTTTGGCAAAAAAGTCGAGTTTAAGAGTCTCTTAATGTCAAAGTCTTGTCGCCTGAAAGGAACAGATTATATATAGGATTGAAATAAAATGAAATCAAAAACTAAAAAAAGTTTTTTTTTCTGTCAAATACTTTATGTGAATTCGAAGCAAAGCTGAGGAAAAGTCACAGAATTTTTAAGTCTGATTAATGTCTCACTAAAAGAGACTAAACGATAGAAAAACTGATGACTTTTATTATTAACAATTTTTTCCCCTCAAAAAACATGTGAACAACAAATACAAAAACATTGAACTCTAATAGAAGTGATTTTAATAATGATTTTCTTGAAGTAATCAAAACACTGAATATTTGGTAAAAAACAGGAAAACGTTATAATCGATTGAAAATTTTCAAGTAATGACTTTTTGAATGATTGAAGAGGTTTTTGCTCGGATTGAAATACTTTCAATGATTGAATGAAATATTTTTGCTTCTATTGATGTAATCCATTACTGATGTGAAATGGATTACTAAATCGGTAGTCAAAACATACATTTAGATGATATCCAGTACTCATGGAATGGGAAAAAACATCATTCAATTCATATTAAATACTATCGATTTGTTAATATATATTGATATTAATCGTGTTATCAAATCCAATAACGAGTGAGAATTAGTTCACTTCATTGACTATAAACCTATCGTTGATCGCGTGTCTAACCTAATCTCAAAATAAATATGAATTTTCTTCTCAATCAGAGGTAGTGCTGAGAAAAAAATTATTTTTCATATTATTATTAGAAATGAAATATGATTTCTGAGAACAGCTTTTACTTCATTTATTGATTAAAGATTTTATTCACTCGACTTAAGCACTAAAAAGTTTTTTATTAAATTCAAATCTAAATGTTATTCACTCATAGTTTGCAATTTTCTTGAGTAATAACATTTTTAAATTCCATGATTAAAGCAAGGACCTCTTAATTGAATCCATTCAATTTGTTATATAAATGAGTCATAATTTTAAATTAAAATTTCTTTTAAATTGAAAATTTGTATTAAAAAGTTTCATAAATTAAATCTGAAAGAAATCACGAAAATTTGTTTTATTGAATATTAATTCAAATGAGTTCATTATATGAGCACAGAATAACTCCCACTTTTAATACTCTATTCAACTGACATAATGATTGAATTTATTAATATTTTAGAAATTCATGATATGATATGAAATGTAAAAACATTTAACACCAAATATGCGGTAAAAGACCTAAACTTTAAACAAATTTTTTATAGAATTTGTTATTTCAAAGATAAAACACTAACTGTTGTTGTATTGGATTTGAGAATAGAGTTGAATAAATGATGAAACCGTTCCCACCCTCTAATCATTTACTAAAAATATGTCTCGTTTTTCACAATCTTGTGATTCAGTGACCAGAAAAAGGAGACCTCTCTTCTAAATCTTGGACTGAATGTCAGCCATTCATTAGATATTTGATGTATAGTTGGTTTGAAGCGATCCATATATTTAAGGCAGACGTCAATTGCTTTCAGACTGTTTTATATATCAACGCCTCAACGCTATTATATTAGACTAAGGGTTCAACAAAAAGTGCATAAAATTGTGGTCTGAATTCAGAATTGGTGTTTAAGTTTCACTTTCTCTATAAGAAAAACACACCTCTTCTTCACTGTTGACAAGAAATGAGGAGAAAAATCTTCTATAAAAATAACAGAAAATATTTCTCAGCGATAGTTATCTCAAACTACTGAAAGTGACTTAAAAGGCTTTTTAAGGACAAAATGGGAGAGAACTGGAACTCGAAATTGACTTTTGTTGTTGTTTCGACACAATTTATTTATCTTTCATTTATTGGAGAAGTTTTCAATTGAGTGATAAAATAAACTGAAAGAGAGTCCGAAAAATGAGTGACTTTCCACTAAAATTGAATTTAACACTTTGTTATATTCTCGAGAGGTATAACCCAATTAAGTGTTCTAATAATTGTGAGTTTTGGGTGAAAAATCACAAATTGCAAGAGTATTGTTAATTTTATCAATGAAGTGAGTGATCCCCACAAAAGTATCAAATTTCTAACAGATGGACGCATTCACAGATACATTGTATTGGAGAGAGTAGTGGTCCCACGTTAATAAAAATTGTATCCATATATAAGTTGTGTTGTCAGTTGACTTGACTTAAGCCATATACTGAAAAATGTCAATATTTCTAATGCCATACAACTGACAAAGTATTCTGTTCTCATGTTTAGTGTCTAAAAAATTTTCCGCGAGTTTTAGTCGCGAGCACTGGTGTAGTGGACAGCGAGAGATAACAAGTCCTCAAAAAATAAGTTAAATCTCCAGTGGTTTCGGAGCAAAAGACAAAATTGTTGGGAACGGCACCGAACGAGTCGTTGTCAGTGGAGTTGAAAAGACAAAAGTTTTGCCAAATGCTCTAAACTATGAAATCTAATTCATTGCCAACTGTTTTGTCAGTAGTTATATACAGATGTAGTCCCCTATTGTATGTACAGCTCTTGTGGTCCAAAATTGATGGCAAAGTCTGATATAATTGCATATATTTTTCCCAATAGAAGAGAACCTAATATTCCAGTCGTATAACTCGTATAAAACTTTTATATTCGATAATAATCTTTGAGGGCCCGACTCTGGCGGTGCTCTCCTGCTATTAAAATGCATCTCAAATACAAAAGATCTGAAGAGTGAAAGAATAGTAATAATAACGATAACGAAAATACAGCTCAAAGTCATGACTATTAGTTTGAGTATAGTTTTGGAGCCACTCGTCATTTAAAAGATATACGCCTATGACTCCAATAAATATATACCTATTAAATGATTTATTTTGTTGGACAGCATTCTCTACTAAATATGCTTGATGTTATTTTTCTCGCTTTGGGATATCACCTTTCGTTTTATAAATGTTTGTTTGTATGGCTTTTAAGAGAAATATATTTTTGACATTTAATGCAAGAATTATCTGAATATCGTTTGACAAAAAGCTATTTTCTTAATAAATTTGAGGTAATTTTTCGCTTCAAATTTAATGAAATTTATCTGTTGTTCTCGTTTTGAGAAAAATGAAATATTTTTATAGTGACTACCAATCAATTCACCCAATAATTATTCGTCTAATGTTTCAGTAATTTTAGTTTTCAAATATAATTTATATTTTAATGTTGAAAATAATGCCTTTAAGGGATACTCCATTCAATTCAATGCTCTCTTATATATATAATAAAGAAAAGATACGAAAAAATGATTTGCGGTTTTTAAAAGACTATAACAGATGAGAATTTCCTCGAATATAAAGTTTGAAAATTAATATTCCGATTAATATTTGCATTCATTAACGTCTGACTTAAAAAAAATGCCTTTTTCTCAGCAAAGAGTATCGTTATTTCAAACTCAAGGCTCTATTAAAGTTAATTTTTTTTGTGTTAATCACTCGGAGAGATAGTAATGCGTTTTTGCATTGAAAATCAATCTTAATTTATTAAAGACAATTTTCAAACATTTTCATCAGATATTATGTTAAACAGAGGCCCACAAAAAAAAGTTATTCTATTCATTAAAGTAATTAAAATATATTAAAAATGACTTTTCGTGTGTTTTAAGTAAAAAATATTTTTTTGTTGTATTAATAATAAATAATATCAATAATGACTTCTTTATTGAATAGACAAACAATTTTATCTATGAATTACAGTTCATCCACTCTTTTTTCGTTCATTTTTTGTCTGTTCTTGCAAAAAGAAATGTAGTTATGTGTTTGCAATCAAATATTTGCGTTAATATAAGGGATAGAGTGATAGAGTGAGTGCACAATACAGTTGTTATGTTTGCCAAACATTCCATTAAAATATATTAAAAGAATAAGACATCCCTTTCCAGAGTAGAGGAAAATATATCTACAGAGTTGTGCGCATTCATTGTCATCAATATTATGTCAAAAGAAATAACGAAAATAAATAACTTTAAGAAGAATATAAGCAGTTTTGTTGTCATCACATTCTGTCCTCTGCTAGAAATACACCAATTTATTAGAAAATATATAAAAATTGCTTTTAAACCAAAGATTTTTTTCAGTCGTGTTATTGAGTAATAACTTCTTTTTGGTTTCACTCTCTTATAAACAATGAATTGATTTATTGTTAAATCCATTTGTTATACAAAATGTATCACAAAATTCAAAAAATCATTTTAACCTAAAAAAAGTTCGGAATAAATCTTTAAAAGAAAAACCATTACAAAATGAAAGCCCCAATTGTGACGAATAGGGGAAGGGGTAGGGGAAGGGTAGTCAACAAATTGATTTAATGGCCAAAGAAATCGGCTTTTAATAGATAGGAGTCGATTTTAGGTCACATTTTAGGTTACTTTAATAAAAGAGGAGTTGAAAAATAAGTGCTTTTTTTGCCGACAAATTCTTAGTTAAGTTTACTTTTAGTAAATGGACTCAAAGTTTTTTACAATTCATTTCAATTAACTAATAAAATGGAATTATTTATTCTTATTTAACATTTATTTTATGAAATGTTTGTCGAAACCATTTTAACATTTATAGAGTTTTTCGCCGAAAAAAGAAAATAAGAGATAAGACAACTAAATATATAATTTGAATTTGAATTCTTTTTAAAAATTAAACGTTAAGGGATGACATCTCTTTACCAAAGAAAGATTATTCATCTAATATTTATTATTTTAATCCCCTTTCAAAGGATATAATCGTTTTTCTTATTTTTTATTCAAATGGAGTCTCAGAACTCGTTTAGAAGTTTTGCGAATAAACTTTTAATTTATTTGAGATTTTTATAGATTTTTTTTACTCATTTCGCCGCTCAGACCGAAAGCACTTTTCTTACTAAACCCTGAAAACAGAGAACTGTCTTTGAAATTAAATTATAAGTTAAAAGAAATGTTATTTATTTGTCTGTTTGTTATTATGTCGTTTATAGTTTGTTTAATGGCTTAAAATAATATCAATAAAACACTTTAATAAAAATGCGTTCGTATTATAACTGAGACACTGATTCTGTGTATTAAATGATAAAAATTATTGTTTAATACAAAAATCAATTTCCATAGAAAATGTAAATTTTCAATAAAAGATGAGTTTTCAAAAATACAGAAATTTCCAATAAATTATTCAAGATATCAGTTAATAGCATCTAAATGGAGTAATTGTGTGGCTTCGGGTCAGCTATAGTTGCAGTCATTCAACGACTGAGTTATTATGAAATTCAAGTCCACGACTTGAATGAAGAGTGAAATTAGAGACAAATAATGAGTTAAATTAAGATAAACGCAAAAATATTTTAATGCGAGTCATGACTGACTGACTATTGCTCTGAAAATTTTTATTTATTATAAGTGATGTGCAGTCCTTCAGTCCTTCACTAATGTATAAAATGAATGGTTTGAGGCCAATGCATCCCAAAAAGGAAATGTAATATTTAGTCAATTTGTTTTTGGCATCGATTTAGTATATTATAGCCATTTATCAGCAAAAACAACTAATTTAAAATTGTGCTTGCACAACATTTGCCACTGCAAACACTACAAGTGAGATACAGTAAAGTTTGTAGAAAATTCATTTGGTTTGAGACTTAGTGCCAGAGTTCGTGTGTAAGCCTAAGGGCCACAGATTTAAACTTCATTAGTTTAAATTGAAAATATCGATCTCCTCATAGACTACCGCTTCAAACATTGTCTGACATTGTTTTACGTTATTTGCAGTGTATATAACGTATATACCATTTATAGAGTTGTGGAGCACTAAAACACCAAATGAATAGCAAAGCCTTAAATTGTTTAAACAAATAGCTTAAAGAATCTTTGATTATGGCGTCAATTACTTTGCAGTCAACCATAAATTCTTAGTCTGACTTTAATTTCTAAGTAAAGATCGCTATCATTAACTCGTTTTTAATCCCCCAGTAAATTATTCAAGGATATTCTTATATTCTTCACTCTTCTGTTCTGTTCTGTTCTGTGAACCAACACTTTCAGACAATTCAGACATTTGGTGAACAAAACATTTATATTTCATTGACTGCATGAATGATATCTTATGGCTTTCGAGTCCGAAAACCAAATTAAGCGCTGCTGTGCGCTCAACAGCACCACTGCTTTGTGTGAATACACAGAATAGTCTAATTGGAACCCAAACACCAGTAGGTCTTTAACTACACGAAACTTATCAGAGGAGAGGAGTTATTCATTCATTGCGTTCAGTCGGCAATGACTTTGTCTATGGATTGAAATCAAGTAAATGGAGGTTCACTACATGTTATGCTCAAAACCAAAGAAAAGGAAATACAGGAGAGAAATACACGACTCACTCGAAACCAAATATTCGACTTTAGTATTGTCTATATTGTGCCTAGTACAGTGTTAGTACAGTGTATTGTGCTCTGAGCGAACCCGCGGTAAGCATTCGATGTCATAAACGAATGATTAATATATTCCATGTATTGGCACTGCCTGTTGTCTCAAGGGGTGGTCCACACACTACACACTGATGACCACTAAATCATAAGATTATATGAGAGCCCAAAATAGTGAATGAGAAGAGAGAGAGAAAAAGAGGAAAGAAATTTCTCTAAATATAAGACAGAGAAATACGAAAACTCAATAATAGTGTAATAAAATGCGTTCACTTTTATTGCTTTCCCTAAAAACAAGAGGAGAGGACTTCTATAATGCATTTAAGAGGAAAAGCAATTAATTTCTTTATGTACTGTATTTCTAATCAGCAAATGTCTGACGAAAAACTGTATAATTCAGTATTAATGCACGAATTGTTTATATTGTTTGAGATTTTTCTAATTTAATTTTCTATCTATAAATCAATATTAAAAGTGAAGTCAAAGGCTTTTAAATCCCACATCTGTTTCCTGCCCTTCCTATGCCTCCCTATCAACTGTTCCTCTCTGTCTTTAGTAATAAAGTATATATTCTTTTATATAATATTAAACGTTGAGTTCATTCATGAAGTCAATGTCAGTTCAGAAATTGCAGCACAAATATTAGCACAATTACTTATCTGAGCACTGGATAGGGAAGAGGGACGTGCCTTCAATTTCATCATTTCTGTTACACTACATTAAGACTGGAAACCAAATACGCATTTAATAAAGAAATTGTATTTTATTTTTAGGTCTCTCTCTCTCTCTCTCTCTCTCTCTCTCTCTCTCTCCCCTCTTATTGTTTTTTCGCATTTCATTCACTCCTTCTATAAAATAAGGCTTGAATTCAGAGGAATGGAAAAATTATTACCCGTTTTATAATATCCCACATAAGCCCAGAGAATAAGTTACCCGAATATATTGAGAATGATATCTAAACGGATGAAAAGAGAAACAACAAAATGAAAAATAAATTTAATTTATGTGAAATTGCTTTTCTCCAAAATGGAGCGGATCTGACTTTGTTCTAAGTTGTTATAAGTTGCTATAAGTTGCTAGTTGATACCATAGCTTTTACTCTTTTACTTCTTATTTTGTTTTGAAACGATTTACGTTCACTAC
>JAQIXI010001748.1:0-12375 GCA_034700165.1 Galumnidae sp. Gr-Ori-00277 | reverse complement strand
TGTATTGATAAATTAGTTCAAATTTTATCTTTATTTAAAGCTGTAAATCCAAATTTTACCTGACCATATTTCACGGATAACCGTTGGCCAAAAATAATTTTACCAATCGATTCTTTGCATTTCAAACTTTCTAAAGAGACCAAGATCGTTTAAATCCGTCACATACCATAAAGAATGTTACCTTCTTAGTATTTTTAGAAAGTTTGAAATTTAAAGAATTAAATGGTTATATTATTTTCGGTCAAAAGGTATTTGTTCCCGAAAATTCAACTAGTTAAATTGTAAAGCTTTAAAAAAAAGGTTAATTTTGAACTAACTTATCAATACTACTGAACTCGGCACTAATTTGAACTTGGCAATATTATGAGTTAAATTTTTGAATTTTGAATTGAGTTCAAAGAAAATTGATATCAAAATTTGTAAACAGATTTGTATTACAAAACTAACTTTTTATTAATACCTAACGTTTTGGTGAAATTTTTATTATTTCATAATAAAAAATGGTTTTACCTAATAATTTGAGTACATGTCAAAATTAGTTACATGTTAAAATTTAAAATACCTCAAAGTGAAATCTATATTATTAGCATCATCTAGGATAATTTTTTTTAAAAAATGTTGTTAAAATAAAATATATAATTTTTAAAATTTATGCTATAATTTTATATTTAAATTAAGTTACCTTGACATTTATGACCATGCTCTATTCTTAAGTTTTTTTTTGTTGAGATTTTTAATATAAGTTTATTTTAAAATATTTGCGGAAATGATATAAAAATACATTTATATTATTGTAAACAAATATATTTTTAATTTTAAGGTTAATTCAAAAGACTTTGGATTTCAATTAAGTTTTCTTCAGATAAACATTATTTTCAAATACTATAACTTTGATTCGACTTTTGATTTGTGATAACATTTCTATTTATTTATATTTGATTTGAAAATAATATTAAATTCTGAATAAATTATTTGTTTTAGAGGTTAACAACAGAAATGATTCGTTAAAAAATGTGTAGAAATATGGAAAGTGAAGACCCATTTAGAGACCCAATTATTCTTATCTTTTGCTTAATTGAAGTGAATTGTAAGCCATTGATTAGTTAAATGAATGGTTGCATAAGTGGTTTAACCACATTTACATTCGATTTGAGTCTAAGGTCTTGTGTTTAAAGCGTTCGGATTAATGGATAACTAAATGGTAACTAAAAGATAGAACCAGAGCGCAGTGTATCCAGACTTCCATCAGAAAAGGTATCTCAACTCAAGTCTCTCCGATTTTCATATAAGTGAGGGCTGAGCGCAGACTCAACTCAGCTCTCCGTACAGTTTAGAGCCTTTGCATACAATCAAAAGTCCTTTCCTTCGCCACAATTTCTTTGTGTTTTCAATTTGTTTCTCCAAATTTGGTTTAAATTTCAATTAATTTTAGATTATATTCACTGATTTCAGTGAAATTTCTGCAGATTTTAATAAATTAAAAGAAATATATAAATCTATTGATAAAAATATTTCAATAAAATTCAACTAAAGTGAGGACTGAGTCTATGAATTGGGTTCAGTTACTCCAAGTTTGTCACTGAATAATACTTTAAAACATCACCTTGGCTCATTCTCATACGATATTTTTTAAAAATAAACTGGGTTTCGACTAGAATAATGTATCTTGGTGAGTTTTTTCATTTTAAAATTTAACTAAAATTAGAATTTAATTCCTAAATATAATAAATTATAGATAAATAAATTTTTAAACAAAAATCCTTTGGAATTAGATTTTAAAAACTCGTATTTTTTTAGTAAATCTTAAGAATTTAAAATTAAATGATTTCAAACCATTAATTATTAAGAATTTCCTCAGAATTTAATTACAATTTTTTTATTTTACGATAAAATTTAAAAGTTTTTTGGATCTAATTTTAAAATTAATTTAAAAAATTAAAACGAATTGAATTTTAGAAAATATCGAATTAATTATTGAAATTAATATAAAAACATTTAAAAAATTACAAAATTCATTCCCTAAAAAGGTTTGTATATAATTTTCTATAAAAATGCCATGATCATCAACATTTTAATAGTTCATCTAGAATCAAAATTTATGGGTGTTATTTACAATTAATTTTTAGAAGTGCTTGTTAAGATAATATTAAATTTGAATTTTTTCATTTATATTAAAACTTGCATTCTAAAGAATGACCATGATCATTTTTAGTCTAATGTTATTAAATTATTGTATTAAACCTTTACTTCTAAATTTTGAAAAATCTTAGCCTAAATTTCATTAGAAATGAATTATTATCAGGGATGGCCCAAGGAGAGGGGTATTCCGGAAAGTACACTCTCCGGAGGGTGCTCTCCGGGTGCTCCCTTGGAGAGCAAAATCGGCAAAATACCCCGCCTATGATCTTGAACCCTTAACATTAGCGTCTATGGACAAGCACTAGGTCTATTGAGATTTTTTGCTCTAGGGAGGGGTATACCCCCATTGGAATGGAGACCTTTGGCCATCCCTGATTATTATTAAACTATTTATTATTCGTTAAAAACAGTGACAAAATTCTAGACTTTAATTGATTTCCAATTATTTGAAATACAAATAATAATTAATCGTTAAATGAATTCATTTTTTTATATTAAACAAAAGGCGACGAAAAATCGGAAAACTTTTGCGAATTCAATAAAAACAATGAGAGGTCGGAGAGTGATATGAATTTGAATTCACACTACCATTTGATTGAACGAAACACAACTGGTCTTAACATAATGTCTGGAGTAAAGTCACTCGTCTGTGATTTAAACGGCATTATTATCGCAGAAATGGTCAGAATATAATTTTAATGAATTTCAAAGTCTTAAGACAATCGTTTAGGTCTATCGATGTATGATTTGTGATTTGGTTTTTGAAACAATACCTGAGGTTCAGATCCATTATCAGAGCAAACATATCGACAATTCCTCTGATTCTACACAAAACAATCCAAAGACAAAAAAGTCGAATAATTCTACAAATATTTCGTTTTTAAATACATTTCAACTGTCGAGTGATACCATTCCTGACAACTCAAGTCCTCAGACCCTAACATTTAATGTGCCCTCAGGTCTGAAAACATTACAACAACAGTTTGAAAGTTCTTCTAAAGGAAATCCTCAAAAGAAAAAGAGCACCAAATTGTTGGCCAATTGCTCTAAAACTAGAATCAATGTTAATAACAAATCCCGGGGTATTTCTTTTCTTATATTTAAGTGATAACATTTTTTTCTAAAATATTGTAGTTTTGGGTCATTTAACGACTCCGACTATAAAATCTGGTTTCATAACCTGTGAAATTTGTGGCGCCACTAAATTCTATAAATACACTCAAAGAAGATTTGGAGTTTACAGGTATTAACTATTGTTTTCAAATAAATACTTAAAATACTTAAACAATTGATGCGAAGTTGTGTCGGGTGCGCCAAATTCTATTCGAAATATCTGTTAAAACCTGTGGTCTATAAGATGTGCGAAAATCTTGGTATTATTAATACATAATTAGATTTCATATAAGTATTTAATTGTTTTGGTCTTCAGGTAAATGCAATTTGAAAGTAAGTGAATGTGAGCCAAACGGTAGGTGTAAGGCCTGTCTCATTCATAAATGCAAATCTAAATTCATAATCGATCCGAAAAAACTGAATACTTATAGAACTGAATCGAAAACAAATACTCTTAAATCAAATTCAAAACAAATTTCTACAAAAGATTTCAACAAAAGTACAAAATCTTCAAAACCTTCGAATAATTTGGAACCAAAAACTAAAAGTAGTTTGACTTCAGTCAAGTCTAAGAATGAAAACGAAAATATTCACAAAATGAGTACTTCTATAACTTCAGGTAAAAAATCTAAATCCGATAGAATTCAAGTGAAGAATATAAACGAAAAGAATGGAGTTTTCAATAAAAAGAATATAAACACAAACAGTATATCGAAAAAGACGAGCGATAAGTCATGTCTGACCGTCAAAATGAAGAAAAATCCACTGAAATCCTCAGAACTTCAGTTAAAAAGGTCTCGAAATCAAACGGTTTGTCGAAAATGTTTTGGATCTAAACTAAGAGATTGTGGTCATACAGAAAATGGTTCGGAAACAAATAAATTCAAAATTAAAGATAAAACAAAAATTTCTTCTAAAAAAAGTCAGTGTTTGACTCGAAGTAGGAATAAATAGAAGTAAGGATACAATTATAATGGGTTAGTGAGAGAAGTCTAATGCAAACCTTTGTTAATGATTTCATTGTAAGTCTATTGAAATCCTGAAACTATTTCTTCCTAAAGTTGTGTACAAATAAGAAATATTTATTTTCTATTAATTCAAACTTAGATTTTACTTAATTCAAAGTTAAGTTTTTTATTTGTTTTTGTCTTTCCTTTTGCTATATTTTAATTTAAGTCATTATTAATTAAATTTTGTTTAAATAAAGAATTAAAGTAAAAATGATTAAAGTATGCAAAAGATTAGTTATTTTTATTATTATTTATCTCTAAATTGTCTATAAATATAACCTTAAATATAACTGATTTATTAACTTTAAATCACAGAATATTAAATGTAATTCAAATGAAATTCAGTCAATTCTAGAATAAAAGTAAAGAAATTTAAAAATACGAGATCTGTATCTAACGATAAGTTGTAAGAATATATAAGCCTTCAAATGATACCAAAACTTATTTTTCTTGAATTTGTATTCACCCAATCCATAGCTCTAATATTTTTTAGATAAAATCAAACTTTTATATAATTCATAAGTTTATTTCAAATATATTCTTGGTCCAATAAATAGAAGAATTTAAGATTTGATTTTAATCTACTTTTCAGTAAATTTCAGTTTTGGTTAATTTGAGAATATCTTTGTTTGGAATTTAAAATTATTGAAAATAATATTAATAAAACCTTTAAATAAATAAATGGAGAAAATAAAGATTCTTTTCTAAGATTTAATTTGACTTAACTTAAAACATTTAACTGATATATTAATTTGGTAATCATAGGTAATAAAGATGAGCATGCAAAAATGCACCAATAGATCAATGTCTTGATCTGTTTGAATAGACTGTACCTTAAGGTTCGTAAATCAGATAAATTAACTTTTATTCCATAAATTTTGTCTTTTCTGTAATATATTTGTTTTGCTTAAATAAATGATTAATTATTGCATTTCATTAATTTTTGTCCATTAAATCAATGGTTTAAAAATTAAAGAGAAAAAATGGTTGTCTCTAATAAAATGCTTTCATTTCCAAAAATAAATGAAGGGATTAATGTAGAGATCAATTAATAGACACGATATAACATTCATTTTCCATAAAACTGGATTATAAAGAAATTGTCCTTGATTAAAGAGAAATTTATTCTTAAAAACTATTTCCACTTAATATCTGTTATTATTTAAAAATATTTAAATTTAAAAAATTAAAACAAATTTCTTTATGAAATAAACTTCGAAGGAATGGATAATAATTTCAAAATTCTCTTCACTTCAATATTTAGATTTAAATATGCATTAAATGAGTACTAAAATTGAAAGTCTGTCCCAATAATTGTTATAAAATAGAAATAAGACGAGTAATACTCGAAGTCAATTGTTATACAAATTGTTATTGACTCTTGTTGTATATTCTAAATTATAGTCATTTTTAATAGAGTTTTTAATTAGTAAAATATAAATTGGATGAACTTGCACATAAGATTTCTTAGGAACCTATTGTTAAATATGCTAAACAATGAGATCAAATGTATTAATCGATTTAATAGAAATAAAGTCTATACAGAAGTTATAAACAAATCCAAAGAAAGTTTTATTCATCATATTCTGAGTGTCGATTCTTAACGGAGGGATTACTCATTGTTGGGATGACATCGGATTCTCCTAAAATGTTCTCTTCGTCGCTAATAATAGGACGCAAATCTTCAGAACTGGAGCACCGGATAAATCCACCTCTAATAAGAAGGGGACGAATGAAGACATTGTTATACAAAAACATTCCAATCATTAAAATAGTAAATCCGGTTAATTGAATGAAAGTTCTGTTCGATAACTTTTCCCAACCAATGGTTAGACTGAAAATCCAAATAACAAACGTTCGGATCGAATCCAAAACAGTTCTGGTCGTCGCCGACAACTGTTTGGTTACACTAATGCCCGCAAAATTGAAGAACGAAATGCTGAGAATTGTGCCTAAAAAACAAACATTACTTCAGAATAATTGAACTTTACTTCAAAACTAAAACTAACCACAGATAGCGAGGGCCACCTCCCAGTTATTCACGATTTGGTAGAGACCGTCGATCGCGTCTTCCATTTGTCCGTTTGGGTTATTAAATATGAGATTTCCCGTCGGTATGTAATACATAGGTATTAGTAATATCGATAGAATCAATGCACCGAACAATCCCTCCCAACCAACTGCTTGAAGGGGGGATACATTCTGTCCGGAAACAAACTTTTCTTCGACAACCATTTGAGTGGCGGTTATTATTTGTGCCATAATTATCAAAAGATCCCCTGATTTTTATATTAGATATAAAATTATCAATTTATTTTTATCAAATAAATGTACCTGTTATAACACTATTCATTCCTTTTGTGCTGTTCGAACCAAATAAGATATCACTCGTGCCTTAAATTAAAATAATAAAAAAATTTAATCAAATGATTGAAAGAATTAGTCAAAAGTTTAATACTAACCGACAATAGAGAGGCCTAACATAACGAACAAAATTCCGGTCCATTCATATGTCTTAAGCTTTCGATTGAGAAAAGCAACAGAAAGAAGTCCAGTGAAGATAATGAGGGCTCCCCTCAACATCTGAAAACTCGAGGCATAAGTCAAATTGAGTCCGATGTACATCAAAGAAGTGGCGGTCATATCACAGAGCGCTGGCGGTAAAAAAATCAATGGACTGAACGAATGCGAACCACTTATCGAAGGCGGTAACTGTTCGTCGGTATAGTCTTTTCTTTTATAATAAAAATACAAAAACTTATAGACTAACAAACAGGACAACTCTCCCAAAAACATAGCAACGGCCTGAAGGAAAGGGTGGTTGAACACTTTCTTTTTGCCGTCCCTTCCTAACGATTCTGTTATATCAGCCCATCTGATGAAACAACAGTTAATGTGAAAATCAATTTCAAACAATTAAATATAAAACTTGCTTGGTTGCTAAAGTATTAATTGATCCGGTTATTACCATAAGAATGGCTAAGAAGATCTGATATCTAGTCCAGGCCATTTTTGCTTTCTTTCAAATTGAATAACCTTTGAAACAGAAAATATCAATTATTAATCAAATCAATAAACGCCCCAAAAATGTATTTGTGTTTACTTTCATTCAAACATTTGTTTAAAGGCTTTGAACTTCAAAACAATTTTATCTTTTAATCCATAATCGGATTAAAATTTCTGGTTTAATGAAATCAATCAAAACATAAACTTTCAACAATTTTTCATTAATTTTACTCTAATTTAAGAAATACTATTTTTTCCGGTAATATATACTAATTGAAGATTTTAATTAACAAATAATAAGCGAAAGTTAAAACAAAAATTAGGGATATTTAAGGAACTGATAAAAAGTTTATCGAATAATAAAAACAAAAGGAAGTCATTACACTAATCTGACCTTGTTTATATGAGATAATAGGAAAAAATGAAAATCAAAAAGTGGTTCAAATCAAACATTTGAGTCCAAAAAATGATGAGAAGAGTTTATATTAATCCGCTGTTTATTTAAATTTTAAGCAATGATTACAATTAGAGATGATATGTATTGGCATTGATTTTAACAAATTTTAGCTAAACTTTTAAATTAAATCCCAACTAATCCTCAGAAAAAAAATCAAAGCGAATGTCAAATACTTTAATTGAAAATATATATAATTTTAAAACAGAAACGATGGCATCATTTCATTACTTTAAATATTAATTTTAAAATAATGTTTTTGTTAACAAAAGCCGATCGAAATAATTGCATAAAATTAATACAATTCTGTTTGGAGTCATTATTTCATTATTTGAGATTCATTTGATATATTGACAGTCAATTTAAACATAATTAGTCCTAAAACTGACAATCAATCGATACTTTTATACATTTAATTAAATATAAAGTAAATTAAATATAAACTTTAATTGAATATATGGAAACCTATTTAAAGATCCGTAAGATTTGTGTAAAACAATAAAAACATTATTACGAGTAAATAATATATAATAAATCGTTAATTAATTATAATTTAATAATAATAATAACAATAAGTTAATAAAAATTAAAAAAAAATAGTAAAATGTTTTGTTTGGGACTAAATTTCGTCAAACATTAATAGAGATTTATTTTTCTGGTTATGGTTTTCCTACACATATGACAAGTCTTAAGAGTTTGGGCGCAGTTAAAACAGGCCGAATGGCCGCACAGAAACGCCATTCTTAAGACTCCGTTATGAGTGTAGGGAATCATACAAATGGTACAACTGTTCGCTTCTTCTATTTCTGCGATCTTTGACTCCAAATATTGAAGTCTTTCGAGACTAACCTTTTGGTTGATTTGTTTATTACTGTTGTTATGATTAGTTATATTTGAATTACTGTTATTACTATTATTACTAAAACTATTATTATTACTACTGTTTGTTGATTTGCCGATAGAAAGGTCACTGATATTATCACTAATACTCTTAACTAACAATTGATGGTTCGTTTGTTTAATTGTTTTCGATTCAACTAATTGATGGCATTCAACACATTTCTTGATTCTGACGGAACACAACTGACAGACGAGGGAATGACCGCAGGGCTCAAACACTACGTCTGACTTTAATTCGTTACACAAAATACAGTCATTTGATTCTAGTGTTTGACTTTCATCTGTAACCGACTTATCATTACTGGCATTGATGTCAACACAACGAATGGGAGTTTCGCCAAATTGTGTTGACTCACTCTCCGGTTGGTTTACATTTGTGTCATCAGAGGCTGTGCGACCACTCCTATGATGTGTTGTGTTTGAGCGCCGGATTCGTCTTTCAATTAGACCTAATATATATTCTTTGGCCAAATCATAGTTGAATGAAGTGTTAGTCTCACTATCACTCGATTTTGCCATTTCTAACATATCCAGAGCTGTCTTTCCCCTTCTATTCTTCAGATTAATGTCTGCATTAGACTCTTCTATGAGAAAACAAGCGATCGATAGATTCATGTTTAGACCCAAACCAATCGACGATATATTTTTCAGAATCTATTAAACAAAAGTTTAATTAAAAATTGTTTGAAATCAATACTTTTCGTTGAAATTCAATCATTAAATGAAACAATAATTTGTGTAAAAATGAATTCAATATTTAAGAGAAATCTTCTAAGGATTCAATAAATTCTATTATTTTTTTCTCATTAAAACCTGATTTTCTGTAAAACTTATTATAATTTTGAGTTTAATTTTTTTAAAAATAATTTGGAAACCATTTTGTGGTCTTCGCTTTTCCCGTATATGTTATGAATATTAATGAATGACTCAATTTTTGACTATAATTTTTATCCCTCATATAAATTATAGTAAATCTGTACTACTCTTAGTTCGTGTGTTTGTGTTAATTGTCGTCAATTTTTTAATTATTCAAAGTATTAATATTATGCATTCAATTTGATAGAGACTGACCTCTGAAATAAGGGGTGAATTCATTACAACGGCTTCAGTTTTAGGGGGTTCTCGACATTTAGTTAGAGCCAAATGAAGAGCGCTGTCATTGTCTTCATTGACGACATCAACGTTAGCTCCCAATCGGACTAAAAGTTCAATAATAGGACAGTGGGACTGACCCACTGCTAGCATTAGCGGAGTCTGTTTTCTGTTATTGACAATATCGATGTCCGCCTGTCCCTGAACTATAAGTGTTTCCACTATTTGGTAGTGACCATTGAGTGCCGCCAAATGGAGTGCTGCAAATCCGTCCTCTTTTTTGCAATCGACTAATTGTCGCGATTTAGTGATAATCTTTTCAGTGGCGAAATGATTGCCTTTAAGAGCCGAGTGATGCAAAACATTAAAACCTCTTCTATTCCTGAGACTGAAATTAATTCCGGGGGAAGATATGAGGGCATCGATTATTTCTAAATTATCCACTTTTCCGATGGCGTCGTGAAGAGCAGAATCACCGTAAGAATCGAGAAGATTACAATTACAGCCATATTTCAAAAGAACTCGAACACAATTTATATGATTTTTATTGACTGCGATGTGAAGACTTGAACAACGGGTTCGATTCACGGCATCCATATCTGAGCCTTTCCTCAGCAATAACTCTATTATCTCACTTTGATTACCGAACGACGCGTAGTGTAAAGCAGTGTCGCCCTCGTCGTCGCGTAGGTTAATATCAGCGCCCGATTCCAGAAGAAATGAGACGATATCGATGTGACCCTGGTGTGCCGCCACCTGTAAAGCTGTCTTTCCTGAGCTCTTGTAATCAACACATTCGGGGTGTTTGTCAAGAATAAGTCGGACGGCGTCAATGCGTCCCTGCGCTGCCTCTCGGGCTAAGCTCTCTTTACTGACTCTTAAAGAAGACACGGATGAGACTGAAATCACTTCTTCTGACTGCGAAGAAGTGGAAGCGTGGATGGGTTCGTGTTCTAAAAGATTGCCTAAACGAGAATTTGTGTCCTCACGAGTCGAAGGATGGGATATCATTGTGTTATTCATTTCAGTGGCAGAACCCGGCATTAGAGATACACATTGGGGGTTGAATGTCCAGGTCTGACCATCAACTGTTACCCTAAGATCTTGATCTTCATATACTTTGACAATTTTACCCATTTTTCCGATGGCGCCCAACATGTGGTCGTTCCACTCTCCGTGAGATTTCTGTAATTCCTTTACTTTAGTGATGTCATCACAAATCTTAACGATATCTCCGACAGAATATGAAATAACTTGACTTAAGGCGTTTGGATTAAATGTCCACCGATTGTGACAGCCCTCAAATTGAACTCTAATGTCTCCCTTATCTGTCACTCTATGAACAGTTCCAATATGACCGATAAACTCAGCCATTCGTTGATTCCATCCTCCGTGTCCTTCTTGAAGACATTTCAATTCATTCACGTCTTCTATAATGACTTTGACTTTGTCTCCGACATTGAAGAGAGCGGTTCCACTGTTTCTTTGACTTTCAGCACCTGTGGTCACACTTCTTGCAATGGCTGTACGATTCGAACCTTCTATTTGTTGCCCTAAAATTGGTAAATGATTCCGATAATACTGAGGTCCCGGAGCGTCGGTAACATATTTTAAATCAACTTTTCCTTTGTGTCCAATTCGGTAGACATTTGTCGAACCGGAAGCCCACATAACATTAGCAACACTTCTTCGCGACTCATTATCCCAACCCCTGATATCAATAACTTTTCCAACTTTTCCTTCGCCTCCTATCAAAAGACGATTAAAAATTATAAAACAAATAAAAGAATGTTTGGAAGTGATACCGTCCTGATTAGCCCAATCCCAGTCATATCCTCGTATAACTCTGGAGCCGACAAATATACCGCGCGATTGAATCTTAACATTACTTTTGGAACTCCTTTTAGACATTTCGACACTAAATTGTTTTAAACAATAAATCATTTAAAATGTATTCGTTGTGAATGTGTTGTGAGACAAACCCCGGGGAAGACTGTGTCTCGAATCGAGCGAAAGAATGATTCAAATCGTGTTTATCATTCATATAACAAAGAGTGCAGAGATCGACGCCCTGACAGATAAGACACTTCCATCTCATGCCAGCGATTCCGTGTTTTTTACAGGCGTTGCAAATGATGTTATAGTGTCGGACACCGACCGTCGCGTTGTCCATAACTCTGAGGTCGTATGCGTTTTGATACCCAATTCGGTAATTAGTTCGCGAACCAGAATCCCATTGAATGACAACAGTCTTGTCAGGAGTGGTGTGCGAACCGGGACGACCCACTTCGACAACTGTACCACAATGACCCTCACCATCGTCTGCAACAAACACTATGTCATCAAAGACATGATTAAAGACAACAAACCCTGATTAGACCACTTCCAGTCGGGGCCGCGAACAACACGAAGACCCACAATGACCTCCATTTACACCAATTAATCAAAGATTTAAATTAATTAATGCAAAGAAAGGATCAGTTGTTAAGTCCTTTTCACAAATCCTTTTATCCTCTGATCCGTCATTTATTGCTATAAAAGCACTGAATCTTCAAATTAAAGCCCAAAAATCGGGAAAATTTAAAAATAGCTGTCGTTTAGACAATTATACGACTAATTATTGATGTTTTCTTAAATGACTTTATTTAGTTATTTAGTTAT